>JARYHS010012519.1:157528638-157590386 GCA_031002005.1 Vandiemenella viatica | reverse complement strand
TGAAGTCAATGTCTCACTTGTGCATAAGGAAATGCTTAGCCTCTTTTATTTTATATTAATTTCTATAAACAAGACACCTGGAATGAAAAATGTAAGATTCTCAAAACATTTATGTTAATATTTTCATTCGTATCTCTGTTTAAACGTTCATCCTTCTAAATGTTTTATTTTTAATTCTGTTTGTTTGGGAGTAGTTATTATAATTGTTTTAGTTACCAATGTTGCTAATGTTAGTGAAAGTTTATGAGATCTATGAAGCACATTAAGTATTATTATGATAAAGGAAATGGATTTGTGGTTCTTAAGACCTCATTATAAAAATTTCCTAACAACAAATTTTGTAAATAATTACTTTGTTTCCACGAAAGTTAGCATTTAGCTGTTATTAAAAGATTTCCTGGAATCGGTGGGTATTAACTTACTGCCAGCAATTCGTCTTTATGTTAGATAATCCGTTTGGAGCTGTCATATTCACATAATATTTATGATTAATGCTGCTATTTTAATTTTCATGTGAGAAATCTTATCACTGAGGATATGCCGCTTATTTTTCAGTTTTATCTCCAATTCATACAAAAATCAAAGTTAGAAATTATTACTATCAATCTAGTGTATGTTTCAGCGATGTCTAATCTGATGTTACCTTAATGCTTGTGTTTCATATGCGGATTAAGCTGATTGATTGATTCACAGTCAAACAATTTATAGTTAAAATTAAAAAAAATAACAGTTGTGGCATGATATATAAAATACCATACTATAGAGATTATAGATATTTACACAAGCAAGAGAAAAATTATTGCGTTACTTGTTAATACTTAGGTAATGTTTACTATGTATACAAGAAAGCAAAAAAAAAAAGTTGTAAAGATTTTTTTTTACATTCCATTAAAATTATTTTATTAATATTTGCTAGAACCTTTTTTTTGTTATTATATATCTGGTATCAAAGAACGAATATTCAATAAATCGAAAATTCACACGAGAGCTACGTAAACTTTTCCGTAGATTACTTACTTTTTCGTCTGAATTATTGTTTATGTCTGGAATAAAGTGTTTGATTTGTAACTAAGGAATTCCTTATTGAATTCCTTTATTTATATGTACGCGCGGAGCAATTCTAAAGAAGTTCAGTTGCAGAGAAATGAATTTGTTTCCAGGTTTTAATCTGCAGCTACTTAGTGGCGGAAAGATTGTCTGATACTGTGGAGTCATAATGCGTAAACATTTTAGATAACAGTACATGTAATATTTCATATTTTGTGTGGAGTTTTCAATACAAATAAGTTAGTTTTATTTCCTAGCCGTTAACTTTTATTATACGAGGGAAATTTCCGATATGTCAGCACAACTGACTTGCTCATCTACACTGATAGAAGACATAAAATAGGAGACGACGCGTTATAACGTTTATTTTCGGTCATTCGGAATGGTATTAATGCAAACTATTACGATTAGAATCATGTGAATAAAGAAAACACTTTCTTTCATCTGGTAGAGTGAGCTTGACATTCCATAAATTTATGGGCTCACATTAAAAATTCGCCGTCTGACCAGTATAAATATGCGTTGTCATAATTCTTCATAGATAAATTCTGAAAAATGAGGAGAATTGTATGGAAAGAATTTCCAGCTATCCCATTTATAAATATTTCCACAAACTTCTTTTAAAAAAAAAAAAAAAAAAAAAAAAAAAAAAAAAAAAAAAAAAAAAAAAAAAAAAAAAAAAAACTCACAGTTCTAGTACATTTTTGTTTACTAATATTGTTTTTCAACCGTCTGTCTTCTGTAAGATAGAAAAGAATTTATTTAGTCTCTCTTCCGATTTGATGAAATTCTCCATCTGTTCCTACACTGATCCAATTTCTTCTCATCAACGTATTTGCTCCAAATTGCGTCCTCTATTATCTGTTCCGTTTATAGTAGTATTTACTTCTGTTTTTATTTATCGAGATTTTAGATCCAAGTTTCTGAAACTTTTAAATATATTTTGTTGTTCTACATTATCCAAAGATTTTCGATGTCCACGAATTCCGTTAATGAAGCCTAGTGTTTCTGGTATGTCTACATTGTATCACAACATCTAATTACATATCCTGCTGTGCAGTATTTTCTAAACAGATTGTCCTTTCCTTAAAATGTACTGCACTTATGATTCTGATCCGCATATTCCCAGAAATAGTTATTTAGAATAATGTAAAATCAGGATTACGGAAAGTAATTTCTACATTTGTCATGTGATGCTTTAACGTTCGGAAAATCTTCGGATTCTAATATAAGTACCAAAAAGTTAAAATCTGTCTTTCCCAGATATATTAGCAATTAGTGATGGGGTCATCTTCTCCAAATATGTACCTCTTTTCTTTGCATTTAAATCTTAAAGTTTGATCTCCTGCTTCGCCAACACCAACTTTTTTTCTTTTCTCGCATTCTAGATTCCTACCATAATTCTTCGTAGATATTATCTTATACACATGAGCTTCACTGTTTTTCTGATGTATTATCTTTACGTAGTAAACAATAATAAATAGGGGGCCTATATTTTATGGCTTTTCGTGTCGTCAACGTCGAGTTGATTAGAAGCGAGAAAGGAATGGGGTTAAGAAACGGAAAGGAATTCTGGCATGACCTTTTGAAGGAACCGTCCCTACATTCGCCTGGATTGATTAGGGGAAACAATGGAAAACCAAAATCTGGATGGCCGGACGAGGATTGGATTCAGTAACCCGTGTCCTCCCGTACGTTACCGCTCACCCACTACACTCAGAAACCCTTTTCTAAAGAATATAAAAGTATTGTACATACTTTTTCCGTAGTATTGATTTAAGAGCATTCAGTAACAAGAAACTACATAAATTGTCACAATGAAAGTAAGAATTCAATTTTATACCATCTGTATAACTCTCATTGGAATATTTTAGCTTCAGCATTTCAAATCGAAAAAAAATGAAAACATAATTCGGCTATAATTTCTTATTTTGATAGAAAATAACATAATTGAACAATGTAACAGAGTAATTTAAGCAAATAAAAACATTAACTGGTTTTTTTAAAACAAGTTCTGAAACATAGTTGGGTAAAAATAATTCTTAAAAATATATTTTCTACTCACTTCCTATTTAAGCAAAGGCATTAAAATATACATAAAAGGCACTCAGCCTGAAAACAGGTGAGAACACGAAAGGGGAAAAATGGGAAGTCAGGAAATTGTAACTGGAGCGTGCGTTTCAGCCTAATTAATTTAAAAATTTGATAGTAACTCCAGACAAACAATCTGTATTATACTAGTTCTTCCCCACATCACCAAGCAAAATTTTCTTTGAACAAATAAAATAATTATTTTAATGCACGCATACATAATACGTAATACTTGGGAGTTGATAAAGTGTATAGAAAAACTAGAATCAACTATTAATTTTACAGATAATTCCCAACTGAAATAGAAGTGAAACGAGGACCGCTGTAAACAATACAACCATTTATGAAAATGTTTTTGGATTCTTGCAATATTGAGCTTCGAATACCGGTAGATCTATGGTTTCGTAAAATAACTAGGCATCTTCCTAATTACTCATGTTACTAGAACTTGTAAACAGTCAGAAATCATTTAGCAATTTTGTAACAGGGATTCAAGGATAATTATTTCAAAATCTAAGTAAAATGTGTGTTCTTGCTAAACTGAGGTGATATTTTATAATGATTGAAGTTAGAGCATCGTTTTATAACTGTTTTGTAGAACTCGAAGTAAATAATAGCGTTGAAAGTGATGCCTCAAATTATATATGGGACTTTTTGTCTGAAAACAATTAGCTGATATCATAATGTACACAATGGAGCTATACAAATAAAAATTCATGGGTATTTTAAAATTACAGCTTTTTAAAATCTTAGTTGGTATACCTTGTTTATTGCAAGCCACCAATACAACATGGTAAATGCGACACCAGACAAGTTTAGAAGAACAAATATTACAATCACTGTCTTCCTACTCATAAGAATTCACTTAAAATGTTTTACTTTGCCGTAAGAATTATTTCATCTCGAGTAGAAACATCAAATACATAATTACAGAAGATATGATAGTCTTTACCAAGACTTTATTGGAAGAGAGTGAAACTTAATAGGTAATGAAATATTACTTAGTCCTAGAAGATGAAAGAGATTACTTAGTTAGTTTTAGAGTTGCATTAATCATGCAGATAAATTTGGCGTCTCAATGTCCGAGATTATGTGTTAGCAACCAAACACGTACACTGTTTCATATGATCTTTCAGACTGATAACTGAATTTACAATCGTTATTACTGAAACTTAACTCTGCCAATGACTGGAAAAATCTCCGCAAATTTCAAAATATTTCATGCTCTCCAAAGAAATAGCTTCCATCGTTAGGACATGTATTTAGCTGATTTTTTTTCGTTAAAAATTAATTTTATCGTCGATGATAAAATAAACACAAATTTATAAATTCTACGATTTTGGTCTAAATGCCTCCATAAAGTTGTCCTGCAATTTTGATTACCTACAAAAAATAAAGGAACTAGCGTTCTATTACTAAAAGCATCTCATTAAATGCGTTCATCTCACAACGAGTCAGTGGCAAAGTCTTTTCCACCGTCGTAAACACGGGTGAAATATTATGTATAGGCTTCGTATCACTATTTTGGGAAATAAAATACTGCGTTGATTGCTTATACGTATTCCTTCTTATTGTATCGTTTGGGATTTGAGTTCAGACAGGAGGGATTCATTTTGTTCATTTTATCAAGCAAGGAGTTCATACTTTGCTAGATTAAAAAGTGTGTAATATACGTCCCACTTAAATGATGCTTGCGCTTTGGCTGAAAATGAACCAGCAGCAGAAATTTTGTACAGAAGGGGTGCTGCTTACTCATCCGGCGTAATGTTATATAATTTAAAATACAATAAAACGACTTGTGTTGTCTGATCAGCTGCAAGGAGAAAAATATGAAAATTTTACTGTCGTTATTTGACGTTTATGAATCTTATTCAAATCATACACAGCGTTAAACTTTCTCTTTTAGAATGGGAATATTAATTAACATCTACCAAATGTCTGTAATGTTTCAGCACGTCCTAAGATTTTCTGATACTGTAACCTGATAATCTTTCATGTTCGTTACGTGAATGTTTCTGTTGCTTAGAAATATCTTCAATAATCTTAATATTTTAATGTTATTTCCACATAATTTTTCTCTCCAGTTTCTCCAGTAGTGAAAACCATGTTTTGAAATCTTTCTCTTTCACTCTGGCTCCGTGATCACTGCTGATACTTTAACTGTCAGTTTCTAGAGTCCTTCGTTGTTTCTTTGGGAAAATGGTATGTTATGTATCTAAACTCTCGTATTTTAAGTAGAATACATTCAACTCCTTAAGTACTCATATGAAGAGATGTATTCTTGTAACTGTTTATTTTCTATCACTTACCTTTCCCGTTCCCGTTAAAAGTAGGCCTAGTTAAGCAAGAAAAAATTGAACCCACAAATATCGAACATTTATCAGAGGTTTTCATTAGAAGAACACATGTTAAAAACGAATGAAAGCAATTTCAAATGCTTCTCCTTCTTAAGACAATTTTGTTGTTTCCTCTCTCCGTGTTATCTCACTTTGAATTAAGGAATCAGGTGTGTTTCAAGAATAGAATCAACTTCCTCATTCTATCAACCAATGTTGCAGCAGAAACCTACCGTTTCTGATCATTTTGCTTGAAGTAGACTATGTTTTCAAAATGAGGGTTTATTGAAATTTATTTACAGCTTACAATTCTACAGCCATTACAAGAAAGTCATGTATTTTCTATGTATCCAGTCAAGTTTCTCAATTACCTCTCAACTAAACCAACCCGTTAGATTTTCTGTTAAAGTTTTCAAATATCCAAGACCTACTCTTTGATTTCTTACTTACATCCTATGGTCTGACATCGGCGTAGTTATTTTCACGTTCTCCCACCCTCTATGTACCTTTCTCACTCTCTCCCTCCTTCCCTCTCTCTCTCTCTCTCTCACACACACACACACACACACACACACACACACACACACACACACACACACACACGCACACACTGATTTAACTGTGTCGAAAACTAAAAAAAATTCATTTCATAAATTTGCTGATACTTCGTGGGATTAGTAGCGGGAAAAATACAGATCACATTTCAACGGCAGAATAGAATTTGTACCTTCTTGCAAATGGCTCTCATATTTGATACAACTGTATAATTGGACCTGTTTATAAATTATAAAACTATTTTTTCCCATTTCTCTCTATCTGAAATAATAATATATGTGCTTCCGTTAAGATAAAAAACAAAATACTTTTCTTCTAAATCTATAAATACCGGAAAAGTAGGTCAGTTAACTGATAATAATGTGACGACATCATGAATCAAACACACCGTTAGAAATGCTCGGTAGCTATGTTATTGTAAATATCTTGCACAGAATGGGAGTAGAAGCAATTGAACTGGAATTCTTATGTTCAGCTTGTTCATTTGGAAACGTGTGGTCATCATACAACCTTTTCCCCTTCCTAAAGTGAAGTTAAATTTTGTTAATTTCTCGAAATCGGAGTCAAGCAATTGGTTCTCAGATTTTGCAGCACTTTAAATTTGAACTCAGATTCAGTTGAATCAATAGAATTTACGGTTTGAGATCAGATGAAATGCGTAACAATTATGTCTTAATTGTATTTAATTCAATATTTGTTTGCTTTAAAATGTTTGGTGCAATCACGTACGTGTCTCTGTTGTGTTATTTAACTCTAATTAATTTCTGTTTTCTGCTGAGGTAGAGTTGAGAAAATAATTCCAAAAGTTAGTATGGAGTAGGTATAATTATGTGTTGAATCTCTGTGATTAAATATACACACATTTTCAAAACCCATCTTCAGTTGTTAGGTAAGTCAGGAATCCATTTCTACAGATCATGCTGTACTTAGCATTGTCTTTGCTGACGTCATTACCTTTCTTAAAAACTCTCTCCTATAAACCACATACCAAATTCATTATTATTGTTGTAATTAATCAAATATGATATTTAAAAAATGTCGTATCTCATAGAAACTTTTATTACAGAGGATTATAAGAATTTGACTTGAGTTTTACTATACTTTTGTCATTTGAAAATCAAACTACAAAGCATTATGTTGGGCACGTATTCAAAATATGACAACACTGCCCCATATTTTTAAATTTTAAATCATCTTGTTTGATAAGAATCGTTTTTATTTAAAATTATTATAAGTATCATACTTGAAGAAATTTAAAGCTTAAGAACAAATTTTTCGATTTATGACCTCAAACACAAAAGAGTGATGCAATCCGTCTGTTGGTCTAGAAATTATTTTACATAAAAACCACACCAAAGGTTGAATAATGCATATGTGGTTTAAATTTTTCCAAAAATATTGTAAAAAAAAAATTCCCCTAAATACCGTCTAAAATGTTGAGAAATTTATTAATATGTCCAAACTTCTGCGGCTATCTTTAATGTTTCTATGAACTTTTTATTTTAAATAGATTAGGCCAGCAATGCTAGTTTCTTTTGATTATTTCTTTGCAAAAAAAAATTATTTAGTACATTAAAGACGATAAAGTAAATACTGTGGCAGTTTGGTATCGAAAAGAGACCATCAGCGTATGACTGAAGAAATAACTAAAAAAAAAAATCATAAAGCATCTCCAGTATGTTTCCGTAACTTCAATAATAAATTCGTTCAAAATATACCGACAAGCGAATGAATTCCAACATTACTGAAATGCGCAGAGCCGCGCTAGCACACCTCATCATGCATATAAACATACATACCTCCGAGAGCCACCAGCACTGCATCATTTGCAATTGAAAATTTGAGTTATACATTTAGCTCGATTTTGGTTCATTTACCCAGAAAACGCAAACGGTTATTTTCATACAAGTTCTGAGTTTAATTCTATAAAAAATAAAAATCTAAAATGTTATGTTTCTGCGACACTATAATACTTGACTGAATTTGATTACACTATAGCAAATAACCTTAAAAACCTTGCTCATGAATTTTAAATAATGAAACCTTAAACTTCCTAGCAACTTTTTTTTTTTTTTTTTTTTTTTTACTTCTAACGGGAAAGGGTTATGTCAAAAATGCCTAAGATAGTTTTGATTATGAAATCAATAGGGCCTTAATTTGTACTTCTCACATTTATCTTCGCGACCAAGCTTTTTTCTAGCCTAGTTTACTTCGCTGACTGGATGAGCCGAAGTACAGTCATTTCATATATAGTCTAAGTATGTAGCATGTAACAATATCTACCCTGACGCCACTGTTTTAGCGAGTAACAAGGTCTATATACTCGCATTTTTACCTTTGGCTGAAAAGGTATAAACACAGGACCGATTTCTTTCGATGCAAGTGAATGCTCAATAATTTTTAATTTCACCTCCTAAGTCAGGAAACAACTTGTTAGATCTACTAAAAAAACCGTCTGTTTAATCGTATCTGCAATGAAATATTAAGATTGAATTTTTTATTATTCGACTAATAACATGATACAGAATGCTAAACTCAGCTTCAGCTATAATAATTTAGTTCATTTAAGTTCGCTTACGTCGTTTAGGTTCCTGTTAAGCACGGCCTTTAGTGTATTGAAGCTTATCTAATATATTTTATAACTGTACTAGCTTCTAGGTTAGTCAAAAATGACGGTTTGAATGGAGTGTTATGATAAATCATTTATTTCCATTTGCTTATCCAAATACAACTGTAATTAAATAATGCTCAAAACTCTAATTTTTTTAAGTTGTACATATTTCGATTGTAGTTTACATTGCGATAGAGTTCAAACTATTCACAGGCGTCTGAAATAATAACGTCGATAAAATTACGCCTGTGAAACTACGCAGAATAAATTATAACAACTTGAGGTCATGCCACGTAATATTAATTTTAATTCTGGTCCTAGCATCATAGATCGCTATAAATGTGGAAGTACTTTAATCCGCATGAAAAAATGTTTTATGTAACAATATTTTTTAATTAAAAACACTCAAATTACTTATACCCTATGCTGTACGTCAAATACCAGTTGTCATTCTGATCCAGCCTAAATTTCAATGTAATCAAAAAATTAAAGTTTTTATTTTACATATCTATGGGCAAATAATGCAAATCGAAGTAATACAAATAAATAAAAAGTAACTAATAATTAATATGTTACTTTAAATGCAACAGATATTTTTCTTAGTGTTTTAGCCATTCATTTTTTCACGAATGTTTAACTGGATAGAACTGTTATTGAATAACATGTATAACCTGGAGATGGTAGTAACATGCCTGGTCGTTGTAGCTCGCCAACGAAGGCCGGGAGCATGACAGACACAATGACCAAGCTTAGACTTTTATTAGTCTAAAGCACTATGCCTTTATATGAACTCACGAAACGAAGTAATGACTTTTTGCAGCAAACCAGAATGAACAGTACATCGAGCGACATAAATGATAAATTTACCAATTAAGTAGTGAACAATAATACATAAAGTTGAAGGTTACCACGGAGGAATGAAAAAAGATGTTACCTTTACGCAGAAATCATTACTTTAGTGATTGAACAGTTCTGACTCGCACTGTCCTATAATAGCAAACTCTGGCCACTAAAGTCTACATGACGTAATCGAAGTGTGCAATTACGATATCTATCAACTGAGAATGAGTTTTACTGGTTTCACTATGTAACGGTTAAGCATAAAACTACTAAGTTTTATTCGATTTTATTATTTAATTTTTTCGGAATTCTTAAGTACTTTAGATAATACAACACTATTTTTAAAGTTAATTGCAATAGTGAACGTTCTGCGACGAATGGAACAATGAGCTACACAACATTTTTAAAGCAAGATACAAATAATTTCTCCTGAAAATTGGGTGACTTTCATCAGAAACGCCTGAGGTACTGGTTACAGGAATAACTGGAGAATCAGGGGTAAAAGAAATTTATTTTTCACTATACACAAACAGAATATTGAGAGGGGTACAAACGCGTTTACGCGAGTGGTTGAGAGGCTTTTGACGAATTATTCAGAGTTTAAAGTCTACACTATTAATTAACGTTTCGTTCACGAATACTAAAATAAAATCCCCACACGATGTTTACACACAGATTAATTCGTAAGTTTGTGCATACTGTGAGATTGGTGTATTGTCCTTCGGTAGAACCACGTGATATTTCTGGCAATTCCAAAGAACTTTAACCTTACGCAAACTACGTTTATCGTGCGCTCATACAATCAAATTCACAGAATACTGACAATAATTATGGTATAGTTTTTCAGGTTTACTTCGGAACCAAAGGCATGAATTGGGAAGCTACCAAGAGATGGAAGAGGAGGTTAAGTTGCTGCTCTGAACAGTGGTCCATTGGCAGTAGTAGCAACAGAATGGAGTGCACGAGCTTCTAAACAGTATTTTTTCCAGAATAAAAACTTGTTTAGTAGAATGATATAGAAGAGTCTTATTTGCAAAGGGTATGTTTGCATTAATCTGTAATATTTTTGTTTCAGTAAAGGCTTTCGAAGATCGACATATGGATTGGTTGGCGACACACAGCAAGAAATGGCACAAGCAAGAAGAGAAGCACATGCTCCGCTGGACTTGATCGTGATATATAGATTACAAACTCTTACGAATATAATAGTTACAAGCTTCAGTATTCGTTTAAATAGGATATTTGACATTCTTCAAATATTGCCACAACTCGTAATCAGGAACAGCTGAACAAGCTGATTAAACAAGTTGATTAAAACTATTTGTTATTAATAATATTGGTAAGACCGAAAATAATTTTATCACATTCGAATTAAAATAGTGTGATGTCAGAGAACTAGAGAACACACAGCTGTTACTTGCATTATTACCGACGATTCCTGGAGCATGTTTCGCAATGCTTGAATGGCAATAAATTTTCAACATGATGCTGGAAGGTGTAGGAGGGATATTCACAACCGTAAGCCTGGAATGTCTATTATCATACGAAACATTTTAAGATTTATTGCCATGTAGTCGTAATCAGTGAAAATATGTTAGGGAAGCAAACAAAAAGATGAGTATCATGTCCGTAATATTCAAATTTCTGTCTCCTGTTAGGAATGATTTGTTGCTGACGAACGATCCCCCGCAGTCACAGTTGACTGTGGGCTTAGCGAGACCACGTGAGGGAGGCGAATTTGATCACTAAGGACAAAGTCGGTGGAGAAGACACACGGTGGCTGGCAAATACATTTTTAATATTAATTCGTCACCATAGCACTGATACATTTAATGCATACATATAAATTTGATGAAAGTACGAAACTAAAATTCTTTTTTCCAAGAGGCTTAAACAGATAAGTTTCAAAATCAGCGTGTCTTAACCTTTTTCAACCCAAGGAACAGTAGTTTGCGAAAAATAATGCTGTGTATTACTAACTTATGAGGGCGAATTTTTTTATCTACTTGTGTATTATTAACATCTGGGACAATTGCGTTGTACTATTAGAATACAACAAACCTAAAAGAATTTTGAATGCCAACGGAAATACAGTTATGAAGCTGGAAATGATGTGTTGAAAGTTAATTACATATTGATCAGACTCTTAATATTTAGTAACCAAATTAATAATAATATTACAGTAGCATGGACATTACAATATACCAGCGACCTATATGCACAAAATAAAATAAAAGACACAAGAGCTGATACCTTTTACTGTTGTTCATTTCACGACTGTTATGCTACGAGTTCTACCACGTACCGCAGTACTTCACATCCTTAAGACTCTCAGAAAACCGCCATAAATTATTCCTAAAACCTACAGCGATCTCTTTGATGCCAACTGGAAACGTGTTTAGTGAACAGGCTACTGCAGTAACGATACTGTCCTATTCTCATGTCCTTAAGATACCAGTTTTTTTCTGGTCTTTGAAATATTCATGGCTTTTAAAAAGTTGTACGTGTAGCTTATTGTATTATGTAGTACGAGTATGGTATCTAAAGTTACGTATTCTGCCTGCGGAATGCCTGAACCATCTTCGTGGACCACTAGACGTACTCGGACCACAGGTTGAGAAACACTGTTCTAAATGAATTGCCACAGAAGTTAAAATATCATCACGTTCGGAGAGTGGTCGCATTACAGCACTCTTATATCTGACCAGTAGTGACACACTCCGTCGTCAGCACGTCCCGCTCTGCTTCGCTCGACTCACCTAGAGCAGCTGCTGCAGCCTCCTCCGGCCCGCGGGTGGTTGCGTCCTCAGCAGGTGCGGTGGACGCCGGCGCCGCGGCGCGCAGCGTCGGCAGGCAAGCAGCGGCAGCAGGCAGTCGCGCGCAGAGGCCGCTGTGGTGCTCAGCGCTGCAGCCACCACCGTGTGCAAATGAGATCATAATCGTCGACGGGAGGCGCGCGAGCCGTCAGCCGTGGCGGTGGGGGCGGCGGGAGACGGGGCGACGCCAGATGATCGGGGCAATCTGCGCAGATTCCGAGCGTCCCCTGCGCCCCACCCTCCCGCGACGCTGCTACCCTGCCGTAACCCTCCCCGCCGCCGCCGCGTGCTCCCCCTTCCTCCCCGCCCGCCCGCCGCGCGCGTCACCGGCGGGCGTCGTTTCCACCCCTCCCCCTAGCCGCCCCTCTAGACGCGCAACTCGCGGCTGTTGATGGCTGCACGGGTTGCCCGCTGTGACAAGTGGTAGGGGTAGCGGCGGCGCGGCGGGGACATCTGTCGCCACTCTATTAAGCCGCTCCCGCTCCTCCTCCGTTACCTTCCTGATCGCCCACCGTCTTACGTCACGCGTCACTCAAACAGACGCCGCGGGCGGGAGGGGCTGAGTGAGGATCGTCTTTCCGGCGAGTTAGCCAAGTTTCGCCTCAGTGGCACTTTAACGAGTTTGTAACAGGCACGCTCAACTTCGACCCTCTTCCGTGGAAATCTTTCGTCTATTAAAAGGCAAATCAAATATCCGTCCGATAACGACAGAATTATGTTACGGCCCCTGCTATTTCCTCTGTCGAGAAGATTTAACGACAGTGTAGGGCAATCTGAAGTTTATATTGGCTGAATCGTAACAAAAAATATTTTTCTCCGATCTAGGCTGTTTGTGACAGTTGCCTCACATAACCATTCATCTTAACACAATGCTTCTCTATCATTATATCACTTCATACCTACATTGTCATATAAATTTCAGCCGCCCTAAAAAAAAATTAAATCTTGTGATATATCTTAGCAAACCAGACTTAACCTAAGATAGACATTAGTTTAAATGTTATTATTACATTTAAACGTACAGTTCTCAGGAACAAGTAAGCAACTTTTACGATGATATAAGTGGTTGATACATACGTTTAACACCATATTTTGAGTTTAAGTTCCTCATAATTACATAACTATTTTTTTAGAACATGGTTAGAGCTTTTATCCAATAGTAAATTTCCGTGCTCTACAAAATTCTTCCTATAGTTACGTTTGAAATTAAGTTTCATGAAATTATAACGTATTAAAATTTATGTTTAAAAAAGTCCCACTTTTATAGCATTGAATCTCATGCCCAACGGCACTAAATTCACTGATATTTCTTTGTATACCTTGAACTTTGACGAACTTCTTTTGCGAGGAAGGGGGAAAATTATTCATTTAAATTGAGCTACTGAACTTTTTATCTCAGGTTTTAATACATCAACTATCCAAAGTTTGTAACTGTAAACAACATTTCACTTTAATTTTAAGAATTCTTATTTTAGTCTCTGCAAATTCGATGGATAATTTTAAAAAATGCGTTTAAGGAAACATTCTTATTGCTATATCCTCTGAAGCAGTTGCTAATATTTTCAGCCTAACTACGTATCTATTGTTAATGTGGAAATATCCGCAGTTTAACGATGGCAGTTATGTGGAATTAATTTTATCTAGTTGCCTATATTATCGGCTTTATGGATTTTTATATTAGTTTTTACTGCTAGCATCCTGAATCCAGAAAGCTCTATTGCTGAATTTGGTTGATGTAGCATTATTTAATTTAATTTATAAATTTATAAATCCACATTAATATTTTTAGGTGATTACAGCTTCGATTTTTCTGCCGCTGACAAAATTAGAGTGGCAGTGGTTCTAGACAAATAGTAAACTAGAATTTCACAAATCTACCAGTTTTTTTCAAGTTCACAATTACAAATATTTTACAATTTGTAGCCAACATTATTGATTTTATCTGCAAATTGTTTTCGTAATATGCACACGAACCTTCTGCTTGGATGCTGTACCGGGAGCAGGAATGAACGTTTATTCACTTACCAATTAAGGCTTGGCAACTAATAACGTGCACTGCACAGCTGTATCGACCGCAAGAGACAAACACAGTCAACTTCCGGACAGCCAGATGAGGTCAAAGACCCACCTATCAGCGCGTACTAGGATTGGATCACTGGGTCAAAAGCTGAACCCAGCGCCAGCGGAAATTGAAAACGCGCGATTTGCCAGATAACCTTTGCGGAACGTCACTGGACAATGGACCAATATAACTAACAGGATGTTTGTTTGTCTCCATTGAGAGAACCATTTGTGTACCTCACAAAATAAGAAATGAAAGAGTCTACGTTTCGATGATATCATTTTTTAATCAACGTGATGTCGTTTTTTAAGTACTAAAGCAAATAATAGTTTAAAATTTTAGTATAATAAAGATACGCGTCTTTTTAATCCTTACAAATAGAACTAGTTAGCAGGATCAACATCTTCTATCCTACCGACGAAATTAGTATTTTCACCAAAATTAACAGAGAAACCACAACCCACGCGCTCTCGTATGTCAGTGAATATACACTGATCAGCCAAAACATTATGACCACCTGCTTATTAGTGTGCTGGTCCATCTTTAGAGCGAAATACAGAAGCGATTCGGGGTGGCATTGATTTGAAAAATCCTCGTTAGGTTTCCGGAGTTGTCTGGCACCAGGTGTCTACGCACACGTCACGCAATTCCCTTAAATTACGGGCCAGCGGTTTGTGGGCGCGGCGGCTGGGAACGAGCATCTCCCAAACGGCAAGGCTGGTCAGGTGTTTACATGCTACTGTAGTGAGCATCTAAGGAAAGTGTTTGAAGGACGGTGAAGCAACGACTGCGTGACAAGGTGATGGACGTCCATACCTCATCACACAACGTGGATGTCGGAGGCTTGCCGTCTCTGTAAAGCGGGATAGGCGGCTATCTGTGGCAGATCTGACAGCAGAGTACAATGCTGGTGCTGGAACAAGTGTTTCGGAGCACACTCTGCTGTCAGAGTTTCTCCTAACTTTATAAATAAATAAGTTCGTCTATGGCAATGACAACTGGAAAAATCCAAAGGGGTTATTCAGCCGCTAAGTGAAAGAGTTTCAATTTGACGTACATTCCGCCTCTGTCGTGAGTATAGCTACAGTCAGACGTGGTATCCGAACAACTGTTCGTCTTTGTTTATATTACCTGAACATGGCAAACTCAGTAAAAATTCGTAATCGTGATCAGACCATAACCCTAAATACTGAAGTTCAAGTCAAGATCCTTAACCACTGAGTTACCATATTGTTGTGTACATACCTTTAATCACCAATACTTATGTAGGAGCTATACATAAAAGGAACAGCTCCATCTAAAACAAAAAAAAAACATATCCTCGTCAGTCCCGAGGTATCATATATGATACCTCCAGGAATTATTTTTTTCTCAGGCCACTGCACAGCTGAACCTTTTCTGGCCTATCGTATCATCTGCAATATACATCGCGCTTCTCACAGCTCATATGTTCGATCTTCTGCTTTTGGCAGCCCTGATTGGAAACTTAGGATCCTGCAGCTGTACAAGATGGCTCGTCGAAATAAAGGTAAAGACATATATATTTTCCATGAAATAAAGTAACATGAAGCAGTAAAGTTGTGTGTATAATTTTCCTGCTTGACTCCCGAGGTATCATATATATATATATATATATATATATATATACCATCTATAAAAATTATTTATTGTTTCAAAAAAAATTTTTATGGTCATTCATTGTTAACTAGCATTAACACAAAGTAAATAACACAATAGTAGTTCTCTTGCACTTTTATTATGAGCTCGGGAATGAAGAGGTTATTGGAGTGTCATGTAATCTTATGGCGCTAACACTACAGCTGGAGTGGCATGTAGTCAGTACGTGGACGCTTGAAAAACTCGCAAAGACGGTATTGATCATTCGTGGTAGATATTCCCTAGATATAAAAATACGAAAATGCTATACTATTACATATTTAAAGAAGCAGAATATTACAGTAAAAGGCTACAGTCAAAACTGATATGGATACAGGAGGATGAATGTATATAAAAAAAGTCCTTGACATATTTTTTTTCCTTTAGCGCCTTTCGACATTGTAGTCATTAGAGTATAGAGAGAATTGGGGGCAAAGATCTGGAAGGTATCCGGTCATGGTTTTTTTTTTTAAAGAATCATTCCGCCTTTCATCTGAAGTGATTTTGCGCAATCGTGGTTAAAGCTTTGGCATCGCTTTAGGGAGGACACTGGTTCGAATCTCCGTCCGAGCGTCAAGATTTATCTTTTCCATGGTTTTCCCCAAATTACTCAAAGTGAAAGCCGGGCTGCTTCCTTCAGAAGGCCATGTCCGAATTACTTCTATTTCCTTGTTCCCGTTCTTTCCCGCTTCTAATGACGTCAAAGAGGCGTAAAGCATAAACAAAAAAAATATGTCAAAAGATTTTTTTTAAAAATGCATTTATATCGGTTAAATGATAGCCAATCAGGCCAACACGTTCAAATATGATTTCTAGGGTGGGTCTGGATAATAGGAGGGAGTACCCAAAAAAAAAAAAGAATTATTTTTTAAAAGCTATATATTTTAAAAAAAAAATACAAAACAAGCTTATCCCATTCAAAATACTCTCCATTCCAACTAATACATTTGTCCCACCGGTGCTTCCACTGTTCGAAAAAATTTCTGTAATCATCTTTAGAAATGGCTGACTGCTCTCCCTCGTTTTTTTCATCGCCTCTTCAATGTTGTTAAATCGGCGTCCTTTCATGCCCCTCTTCATGCATGGAAATAAGAAAAAGTCGCAATGAGCCAGGTCAGGCGAGTAAGGGGCGTGGGGCAGAGAAACCATACCAGTTTTACCCAAAAACTGCCTAACAGAAACGGCTCGTACTTCATGTTAAAATGTTTAATTTTCACTTTGCTTGTGAATAGTTAATTTCTTAACTTTTCCAAATTACACTACGTTAAAATATACATAAAACTAAAATAAAAAGTTTATTTTAGAGGGACGAACATAGGGAAATAATAAAGTAGCTAATAGAAACGAAATTTCATATTTCAGTAATAGCACTCCGTTCACCATTAATGTCGTAGAAGAACGAGTGGATGGGATTTTATCTCGTTCACTTTTTTTCTGGATTTACTACTTGTAGACGTCGAGGGAAAGAACTGATGGCAATGAACGGGAATGAATTCAGCCATGGCCTTTTTGAAGGAACCGTCCCGCCTTGAGTGATACAGGGAAAGTTATTTGCTTCTCCAAGATAGTAATTGCTACTCGCCTAGAATAACAAAATAAGAATAAACGCATTACCTCACACACCTATGTCCATGCAGGCGAATGTACGGGTAAATGCTAACAACACATAAGCAACATTCACACAGCATGGACGACAAAAGAGGGCGATCGCGCTATGGTTAAACCTAGCATGTCCGGTAGCACACAGCAAAGAAGACCAAGTCAGGTTACCCCATCTTCTAGGTGCAGCTGTCGAGGAAGGAAATTCAAACCGTCGGTTATTCTCACAGCAATTTGCTTACCCATCTGATGGACGAATCATTATCACCAGTGTCATTAAACTCATCTCATACTCTCCTAATATCAATTATGGATTGTGCACCACAAATTCTCCACCCTTCTAACCAATTTCTTAATGTTCAAAATTGCTTCCACAGCCAACTAACTTGGCGCCGAGCGCCTATAGTTTAGCCGGCTCGCCCATGACTAAATATATGTACAGGGAGCCAGTACTTAAATCCTAACAACCCAATAATTATTTGAGCAATCAAACAGAAAAATGTATATTTATGGTAATTATATAAGGAAAATTTAAGAATTATACACCTTGTACCATTTTCAGTATTATCGTACAGACTGAGTCAGGAGGAGAAGAGCCTCATGTAGATGTAGGAGTAGATAAGATGCAGCAGGCCTTAAGGAATAAGGGCGTGCAAGGCAAGAATAGGAAAAATGGTTCTGTTGCTAGGTAGTAGCCTGGGAGAGGTGTAGGCCCTCTTCTGCATGATCAGTTAGGTACAGGTTACCAGGTCACAAGTTTTTTCAAACCTAGTGCAACATTAGGTCAGGTAGTAGAGGATATAGGTTCACTTTGTAGGAGTTTCACCAAGTACGATAGAGTAGTGATAGAGGGAGGTGCGGAGAATAGTGTTGATACAAGTAGAAACGTGAGTTATAGTATAGAGAGTGACCTGAGTAAGGTGGTGAAGGAGACACGGCCTACCAGGTTGGCGCTCATGCAGGTCCTAAGTCGCCATGAGCGGCCACAATTGAACTATGCTGTGAGACGGGTAAATGTGGAAATGAAAGTGCTATATGGGAAAGGCATTAGTTCTGTGTTGGAGGTTGTGCCTGTGAACACCATTGGTACATGGGGTTTCACTATGCATGCCCTGCACCTAAATAGTAGCGACAAGGGAGTACTTTCAGAGTTGTTAGCTAAAGCAGTAAGGGAGCCCATTTCCAGTGATGATGGGGTCAGGACTGTACCATTTTTTAGGTTAGGGAGTGCTGGTGAATGGATGGAGATAGATGATCAAAGTGATACCGATTGCAGATCCACGATGGAAAAAATCACAGATGTGAAAGAAATGGATGAATTTGCTGAAAAAATAACTGACTGGGGTAAAACTGTGAGAGAGGAGGTAAATGGTGAAAATATAAAACCATTAATAAGGGTTTTAATGGTAAACTGTAGAAGTATAATGAACAAACTAGTCGAATTTGCAAGCTTAATAGAGATACACGAACCACAATTAATAATTGGGGTAGAGAGTTGGTTAAAAGAAGCAGTACTAGACAGTGAGGTTTATCCTGATGGTTATAGAGTATATCGCAGAGATGTAGGAGTCATTGGTGGAGGATTTTTCATATTAGTTAGCAAAAACTCCACAGTTCACTGGTGTTCATAGATTATGACCATAAGGTACTTGGGGTAGTAAAAAAGAAAAAAATCAGGGTGTTGGCTGCTTACCGCAATGGAAGAATGACAGATGAAGATTAGGCTCTTGGGGAGAAATTAAATTCATACTCAGATTAATAGGTGAGAATAGAATGGTCATTATTGGTGGGGATTTAAAATTACCAGGTGTAAACTGCATGGGAAATAACAATAACACAAGGGAACAGAGATTTTCAAATAACTCAATAAGAGAAGGAGGATTTACTTCAAGTGGTAGAGCAAATCACTAGAGGAAAAAATATTTTTGATATTTTCCAAATAATGCCCAATGATAACCTTGTAGGGTGTCAAGTAACCGGAGGAATAAGTGATCATGAAGCAGTTCTGATGGATATTAGAGGATTCAGTAAACCAGCAGTCAAGATTGAAGGGGGAAATAGGTACAATTATAAAAAGGCACAGGTTTCAAATTTGAAAAGATATTTCAGACAACGTTTCAGCAAATGGAAGGAAGGCATAAGTACAGCAGAGTCAAGGTGGGATGCGTTCAAGGAGATAATAAGAAAGGGGGAAGAAAAATTTATTCCAAAACATTAAATAAAGAGAAGTAGAGAACCTGTGTACTATAGTAGGGAAGTGAGGAGGTTAAAGAGTTTGGTAAGAAGAGAAAATAACTGAGTTAAGAGACAGCAGGGTAGTAGGGAATATTTAAAACAACTAAACAAGGACTTAATAACAGCAAATAAAGTGGCTAAAGATGGGTTTATAAAGAGTATTTTCAGTGCAAGAGGACCATTGACTGATGCATCTAGAAATTTCTATGGGTATGTTAGAAAACTGAGGGGAGGGGAGGGTGTTGAGATGCTTATAGATAATGATGGAGAAGAAGTTACTGACGATTTGAAAAAGGCTGAGATTTTAAGTAACTGGTTTAGTGATAACAATAAGGACGATGATTCTGAAACGGGAGGGTCTATTTCGGAGAACAAGCTTGACAACGAAATTAGAACTGAAGATACCAAAAAAATTTAAATTCATCCTGAGTAAACCATGAAGGAAATAAGAAAGCTGAAAAAAAACATAAAGGGGCTGTTGTAGATAATATTACTACGGATATTTTAAAGATAGCCGGATGTGACATTGTACCTTATCTTGAAATATTATTTAAATTGAGTCTGGATACTTGCTGCTTACCACAGGGCTGGAAAAGTGCGATAGTAGCGCCGGTATATGAGGGAGGGGCGAGAAATAGAGTCGAAAATTAGAGACCAATTATTTTGTCATCAGTGGTGGGTAAATTAATGGAAAGATTGATATGCAACCACATCAGAAATATATGTGAGGAACGTAAGTGGTTTTCAAGTAGGCAACATGGCTTTAGGCTAGGATATTCATGCGAATGTCGTTGTTGTTGTTGCTTTAGGGCGCGTCGACAGCGAGGTCATTAGCGCCCAGTGCGAATCTCAGTTGGTGGTATATATGCAAGATATTTCAGATGAAATGGACAAGGGAGCCAAAATTGATAGTGTAGCACTAGATCTGTCAAAGGCTTTTGACAGAGTGAGCCATAAAATGGTAGTAAATAAGAGAAAAAAATTAGTGGAGTGGATGAGAAAGTGATCTGCTGGGTAGAAAGATTTTTAAAAGGTAGAAAACAGAAAGTCAGAGTAGGAAATTCAGTATCAAAAGAAGTGGAAGTATAAACAGGGTATCGTATAGGGACCATTGCTATTCATTATTCCAATGAATATTTCTGTTGATTGTATACTGTCTGAAATTAGATTGTTTGAAAGATGACATAATGCTGTATAAAAGGATCAAAACGTTAGACGATTGTAAACAGCTGCAGGGTGATCTGGATAGGATATCTAGTTGGGTTGGTAAACATGGGATGAAGATAAATGCAAAGAGGAGTCAACTTATTAGATACACAAATAAAAAACAAAAGATTGATTATGGTTATAAGATGAGGAAAGAATTGCTTGCTGAAGACTTGAAATGTAAATATCTTGGCATTACATTTGATAACAAGTTTAAATGGGCAGGACACATTGGACAGGTGATAGGAAAAGGTTTCAAAATTCTCCACTTGTTGGAGAGAGTGATGTGGCGATGTAAGAGAAAAGTAAAGGAACTGGGTTACAAAACTTTGGTCGGACCATTCCTCGAATATGGTAGTGTAGTATGGGACCACATTTTGAGTATCAAATACAGGAGTTGGAGAGGGTGCAAAAGAGTGCTGCTATATTTGTTTCTGGAAATTATCGCAGAATACAATCAGTAACAGATTTCAGGCACAAGGGTGTGGGAAGATTCTCTTTTTAGGTAAGGGTGTCACGGATTGGAATAAGTTACCAAGGGAAATGATTAATAATTTTCCAAAAACGTTGAAATATTTTAAAGGGCAAATGTAGTTGGTTGCAGGAAAAGGGGAAGATTGGTGTATAGGGAAATTGCCACCGGAACGTGTGTTCTCGAGAAACCGAATGTTAAAATTCAGTTGTAGGTATAGTTCTTTGTGGTTTTGGTGACGTTTTTCTTCTGGTTTCGGCCGTATTTCAACCTGACCACCACAGCTAGGAATAAAACAAAACACCTATTGTGCATGTTCATCGAGTAGTTCCTAGTGATTTCGGCGATTTTTTTTTTTCTGGTTCAGGCAGCGTCTCAACCTACAGTTACAGAAGAATTCATCATCAAATATGACGCCGGCCAAATTATTTCTGCTCCAGGCAGCAAGACAACCTAACCATCTCAATTTTGACATACGATATCTCTAAAACTAAGTGCGATATCAAAAAAATTTATTCCTTACTTTCGATTTGTATCCTCGAAATACGAACCGACCATAAAATGTACCAAATTTCAGTGGCTCGGATATCGTAGAATCCCCTTCTCGTTCATAACACGCTGCTTTTTCCTTTGGGGGAAAGGTTATTAAACCATCTAGTCTTCGAGAGATGACTTTGAGATTGTCGTCAGCTAATTAACCACACTAATTACAGGAAATGTCATAATTGGTTAACTCAGCCAGGGATGACAGCTCACAAAATACGAACCTGACCTGTCTTTCACCTTACAGGTTGGCTGCAAAATCTTGATAAATTGTGTCTAGTCCGCAGGGACTTAGAAGTAATTAAATACAGAGATTTCTCGTAGACAACGTTTGCGCACTATATAGTAAAGGATCAAAGGTCATCACCGCATGACCTGAGCTAGCTTAAATACCAACTAAATCTCTATGTGGCTTACTCTGCAAAATTTGAAGTAATTCAGTTGAGTCTGAAGGGAGTTATAAGTAGTATTAAACTCGGACAGAAACGATCATGCTATCTACATCTACATATATACTTTGCAATTCACAAAATTGTGGGTGGCAGAAGATGCTCAGCACCAAAGCTAATCTCTTTGTTGTGCATTCCAATCCCTAATGGTACGAGGGAAAAACTAATTCATATAAGAATCAGTGCGGCACCTTATTTCTCTAATTTTATCTTTCCTGTCCTTCCGACTCAAATAGGTTAGTGGAAGAAGTATTTCACTACACTCGTGTAGATATGCAACGAATGTTGTTTGAACTACTGCGAGATTTTTTAGCTTTATTTTTTTAAACGTCCCTATAGCCTTCAGTGCTAGATACATATCTCGTTTCCTTCCAGCAGTATTGTGCGAATCGAGGTACTACTTTTGCTTTCAAGTGATATGTAGCTACCTATTCTCATCACATCTCGGCAACGTTGAAAAACGCGAGAGGGCCGGTTTTGATCGGTGACAGGCGAACTGGGACGCTGTTTGTGCCGGTGTACATTACAACCCCCGCCCACCCCGACACACCCGCGTTCATAATTCAACCGGCCGCCGCCGAAAATTTCCGCTCCGTAACTTTATTTCGCTATCAATCGCCAGCAATCGAGCTGGCGTCAGCGTGTATTTCAGCCCGGGCGCGGCCGTTTGTGCGCGCGTGTTGCGAGAAGGTGCAAAAACAGCGCAAATACAGCCCACGCACACACGGCCCGGCGCCACGCCTCCGTCGCACACGCGATTAAAAAAAGAAAACGCTCCCTCTCGCCCGCAGCCGGCTATGCAAAAGAGTCGCTGTTAAAATCTTTAACGCAGTAGGGACGCCCCGATTGAAAAACGGGGACCGTGTCGAAAATGTGCCGCTCCACAGCCGCGTAATTCAGCTCGAAGACAACTCTGCGAGAGCACGTTAAAATAACGGCGTATCGGGGGCGTACGTACAAAAGCCTTGGACAGCGACTTCTCACGAAAAAAATATTAATAAATACAATAAAGGGGTTTCCAACATACGTCTGATAGGAAACCAAAACAATTTTCTGATTATAAAATGTTTTGAACTGAGTACTGATTCACTAACATATTAAAACACTGACGCACAAGGGAGAATTAACTTTTTAATTGTTTTCAATACTTCATATTCGTATTTCAAACTAAAATAGTGTTCCGTTCCTACGTTTCTACCAGTTTGATTATCAGTCTTCCAACCCAGCATTTGCTTTCCCACGATTTCTCTAAATCAAGCGAGTGACGGCGGTTTCATTCATAAAGCCATAAACGGTTTTCCTACCATTCATTTTCAATGATCCTACGGCCATTAATGAGCTTTTCAGTGCAGTAACAGTAAGTATCAGGTAAAAATTCTATAAATTTTACCTCTGTGTTAGCAAATTAATCAATAATGCTGTGTTGATTTCTTGATCTATCATTAGTATTATTACATTAACTCCAACTCATTTATTCCTTATTATTACCACTTATATATTGATTGCATGGCTTTAAACTGGCCTCATCAATGTTAGTATAATACTACCTGACCCGTGAGAAACTTTCGCACATTCTAGCTTCCAACCCTCCAAAAAGAAAGAAATAAAGAAAACAGATTTTGGTTGGATTTTTGAAACTAAATACTCAGTGAATTGTATATATAAAAACGTAAAGATAGTTTATTAAAGTGAAAGAATTTACAATACAGTTTTGTATACAATATTTGATGTCCGTATGCATCATCTTGAATTGTATGTTTATTTTCTGTAATTGATACAAAAAATTATTTAAAAAAGCTGCATAAAGTTATCCGTGACTAAATACTGCGTTTGTCTACTGTAATAGAGTCCTTTGAAGCATTTGTCCCTGAGAGTTGTCGATAATCATTGCGAAGGCAACTTTCCGTGAGAACTCCTGGTGAAACTGACACAAACGAAGCGGTTGCTATGTAAGGCGGGTTGCGTCTTGAACAAGTAGGCGCTACTTTGAGGTAAACTGTATCCCTGCTGCCCGTGGACCCGATTTTAGCTTAAATTTTAAACAAACACTTTGTTTTAACCTAAACTGAATACGCTGTGTCAGAAGTCGATAAGATGTCGACTGATACCTTACACATAGCTGTACGCGATATAGTAATTGAGAAAAAGGGATATTAGCAACAGAAATAACATTTAGGACAGTTCAACAAAAAAATTGGACTATAGTTGAAAATATGGAAAGATTTAGGAACATAAAAATATGAGATCAAAATTGTGCAAAAGTATATGTTATTGTATTTGAAAATTTAGTGATAGTTTAGTAAGCTAGTATACTGCTGCTGCACTAACTAGTAAAACTATTCCAATTCTTCATCAAAACGCATAATGGGGTATCTCTGCTTGATTTTTCCGCTTTAAATGAAACGTGTTTGTCAGAGAACGTTTGCCTAATTTAAATATTGAAATGTGACTCGAACATACGTTTTAGTTGTCGTAGTTACACAGAATTTGAATTCACTAGTTTCTTTCAAAGAACCCCCACGTCCAAGTCTGGGTTCTGACTTCTTCTTCAGCGAGTTCAGATTCCATTGACTACCGTATTGTTTGTATTTGTGCATATGGTAAACTCACCACTGAAAAAATCGAACGGAGTGCCCCTCCAATGATCTACAAAACCCACCTCGAAAACGTCGTTGATTTTTTTTTTTTATGCCATTTTTGACTGAAAACTTCAGGAGGTAGGGACAGAGTCAACGACCGCCCATTCTGCTTCTATCCAGGCCGTACAGCCTAATGGAACCAAATGTTCCCACCTGTCTGTAAACAGTGTAACCAATGTTTTGTAAGTGTCAGTTCTGTATGTGCCATATGCGTCGGTTTTAACTCAAGCATCGGAGACAGTCCCAGAAATCTCCTAGAACCGGAATCCGGATGGGTAGTACACTTTGTCCGCGGTTTGTATCGGGGTTCACTGAGTACTTGCCTAGTTGAGCACTGCCAAACAGGGAAGTAAAATGACTACGAAGAACACAAACAAAAACCTTAATATTTGGGACTCTTTCAGAAAAGATCGAACTCTCTGGTGCAAAATCAACTTACGTGCAGTTATACTGCTTTATGGGGAACGTCGACGACAGGAAAATTTCCACCTCAGACACGAAAACTATGCCGAAACAAGATAACTTGTGAGGCCACTTGTTTCAAGCTAGGACTTGGAGGCCCTGCGAATATTTCGAGAATGGTATACGTTGAATAACCAGTGGATGGAAAATATCCGAAAAGCTTCTTACTCCATGGAACATCAATATCTCTGTGGTGTTTCTATCTAGTAGTAGGCGATCACTCTTTTCGACGCCATCAAAGTCAAGCAGCTTAACTCTGAACTATCGCTTAAGCGAGACCTTGATAGTTCATAATTTTTGCGATTTATAGGATGAATTTCCAAATGTTCTTTCTTCATTAATGATGTTACCAAAACTGAGAACTTAATCCTAAAAATGATACATCATTTACCAATTTTGGTTAAATATGAAGGGAGAAAGATGGATCGTCAGAAAAAAAAGCACTATTTAGAAAAAATAGATGTGATTGACATGATTAGCCGCCAACAACATTCACATGGATTGAATAGTAAAGAAACGTAGCTTCTGAGGAGAAAAGTAAACCGGAAACAAGCAATGACTGACAATGACAGCTCAGGTCATTTATTATTCAAGTGTAATTAATCCCCCAAAACAAATTTGTTTCTGTGCGTTACGAGAGTGCGCAAAAACTAAAATAACATTGACTTACGTTACGAGGAGACCGTTCTGTGTTAATCCTTACGTTTTCGATTTGAAATCTTAAATATTTTTACTTTGGCTCTTCCTTGAAGAAGTGTAATAAGATGTGGTTTAAATGTCATGACGAAGATTACGTCGCTTGGGCAACTCAAGGAAACATGATGTGTAAGTAATCTCGAAAGATCACCGATATTTCCGGGGATTAAAGACAGAATCAGTCATCCACGCTGCCACTAGACAAATGACAGTATTGTGCCCCTTGTTGTCGCCTGTTCTGGTAACAGTGAGGGCTAGCAGCGGACATCTTCCTAGAATTAGAGTTACCCTGCGGTGACGTGATCCTTTCCTCCTAGTTTTGAAACAACCTAAAGTGCCAGCTTACTTGAGACCTCTAATCGTTTGTTAGATTGGTCGTTTGGGTGACAATCATACGGAATATAACATGGAAAAGCTTACCTGGCACAATCAGTTTAGCGCATGTACCCAAATAAAAGACTCCGACGGTATGGTTGTTCATCTCTCAAAGAGAATTACCGTTCAACTCAAAGAGGCTCCACTTTACCACGCTGACACAAAGAGAATTAGAGACTGGTCGGCAGCATTTGTGCTGCCAATGTAGACATGTGGCTGTTTTTTTTTAAATGTTGTTTTCCAGCCAGCAAACCCGATTAGCCAGCATTTTTAGAATAAGTAAGAGAATCGGATTCTTTACTAGAGAAAAAAAGGAAACTGAGGTTGCGGGCTTGGACCTAGAGAAACTAAAAAAGTTTATTTTCAGTGTGGGATACGCATTCTGTGATGTGAGACGTAGATTCAGACAATTCGCTGTGATATGGTCGTGCTTACCAAGTGCGTACTGACCCTCCTTTTCTACATCATACATTCGTTGCTTCAAACCATAGCGCTCTTAATTCTTTTGTGTAGCGTTGCTCTCTCCTGCTCGTGATGTTTATGAGCTCAATTATCCACCTTCTGCTTCACTTCATCGTCGTGTACAGATGGATCTGAACCTGAAGCCTTCATACTTCGAGATATCTGAATGTGTGAGACTCAGCTATTTGGAACCTTTTACTTATGAAAACCGTTGATTTTTCTTACTGTCTCCAGAATAAGGAACTGATTTGGAGGATGGTTAAGGTTCCTAAACAATACGAACGTCAATTTCAGTTGTTACAGAGTGTACCGTAGAGATAGAGGAGCAATTGGTGGAGGATTCTTCATACCAGTTAGCAAAAACTAACACAGTTCACTGCCGATCATAGATCAAGACCATGAGTTACTTGGGATAGATTTCTGGGGTAATAAAAAAGAAAAACTCAGGGTGCTGGCTGCATACCGCAGTGGAAGAATGACAAATGAAGATGAGGCTCTTGGGGAGAAATTAAATTCATACTCAGATTTCAGATGTGAGAATTGATGGGGATTTAAATTTACCAGGTGGAAACTGGGAAGGAAATAAGATTAATAACACACGGGATCAAAGATTTGCGAATACCTTAATAAGGGAAGGAGGATTTACTTCAAGTGGTAGAGCAAAACACTAGGGAATAAAATATTTTGGATATATTCCTAATAAAGCCCGATGATAAAGTTGTGGGGTGTAAAGTAACGGAAGGAATAAGCGATCATGACAAAGTTCTGATGGATATTAGAGGATTCAGTGAACCAGCAGCCAAAATTGAAGGGGGGAATAGGTACAATTATAAAAGGCGCAGATTTCAAATTTGAAGAGATATTTCAGAGAACGTTTCAACAAATGGAAGGAAGGCACAAGTACAGTAGAGTCAAGGTGGGAAGAGTTCAAGGAGATAATAAGAAAAATTCATTCCAAAGCAGAAAATAAAGAGAAGTAGACAACCTGTGTACTATAATAGGGAAGAGAGGAGGTTAAAGAGGTTGGCAAGAAGAGAACATAACAGAGTTAAGAGAGAGCAGGGTAGTAGTGAATATTTGAAACAACTAAACAAGGACTTAATAACAGCAAAGAAAGTGGCTAAAGATGGGTTTATGAAGAGTATTGTCAGTGCATGAGGACCACTGACTGATGCATCTAGAAATTTCTATGGCTACATCAGGAAACTGAGGGGAAGGGAGGGTGTAGAGACACTTATAGATAAGGATGGAGAAGTAGTTACTGAGGATTTGAAAAAGGCAGAGATTTTAAGTAACTGTTTTAGTGAGAGCATTAGGGACAATGAAACAGAAACGGGAAGGTCTAATTCGGAGAACGAGCTAAACAATACGATTAGAAATGAAGATACCAAAAAATTTGAAATTCATCCTGAAGAAATCATGAAGGAAATAAGCAACCTGAAAAACATAAGGGGGCTGGTGCAGATAATATTACTACAGATATCTTAAAGATGCCCCATGTGACATTGCACCTTATCTTCAAAAATTATTTAAATTAAGACTGGATACTTGCCGCTTACCACAGGACTGGAAAAGTGCGATAGTAGCGCTGGTACGTAACGGAGGGGCGAGAAATAGAGTCGAAAATTACAGGATAATCAGTTTGACATCAGTGGTAGGTAAATTAATGGCAAGATTGACATGCAACCACATCAGAAATATATGTCAGGAACGTAAGTGGTTTTCAAGTAGGCAACATGGCTTTAGGCGAGGATATTCATGCGAATCTCAGTTGGTGGGATATATGCAAGATATTTCAGATGAAATGGACAAGGGAGGCCACATTGATAGTGTATCACTAGATCTTTCAAAGCCGTTTGACTGAGTAAGCCACAAAATGGTAGTAAATAAGGTAAAAACTATTGGAGTGGATGAGAAAGTGATTTGCTGGGTAGAAGAGTTTTTAAAAGGTAGAAAACAGAAAGTTAGGGTATGAAATGCGGTATCAAAGGAAGTGGAAGTAAAAATTGGAGTGCCACAGGGTAACGTATTGGGACCATTGCTATTCATTATTCTAATGAATAATTGTGTTTTGATTGTTTACTATCTGAAATTAGATTGTTTGCAGATGACATAATGCTGTATAAAGGATCAAAACGATTGAGGACTGTAAACAGTTGCATGATGATCTGGACAGTATATCTAATTGGGCTGGTAAACATGGGATGAAGATAAATGTAAAGAAGAGTTAGCTAATTAGAGACACAAATAAAAAACAAAAGGTTAATTATGAATATAAGGTGGGGAAAGAATTGCCTTCCTGAAGACTTAATATCTTGGCATTAATTTGATAACAAACTTAACTGGGCAGGACACATTGGACAGGTGGTAGGAAAAGGTTTCAAAATCCTGCACTTGTTGGAGAGAGTGATGAAGGGATGCACGAGAGAAGTAAAGGAATTGGGTTACAAAACTTTGGTCAGACCATTGCTCGAATATGGTAATGTAGTATGGGACCCACATTTTGAGTACCAAATACAGGAGTTGGAGAAGGTGCAAAGAAGGGCTGCTAGATTTGTTTCTGGAAATTATCGGAGAATGTAATCAGTGACAGATATGATAAAGGAGGTGGAATGGGATTCATTGCAAGACAGGAGGAGGATGAGGACGGTCATGGGAGTGAACGGGGCGTATACTGGCGATGAGGCATGGAAAGATATTGCAGTAGGTATGAAAAGTAGTGCATGGAAGGGAAAAAGATGACCATGACCACAAGCTGGCACTCGATTTCAGGCAGAAGGGTGTGGGAAGATTTTCTTTTTTAGGTAAGGGTGTCAGGGACTGGAATGAGTTACCAAGGGGAATGATGAATAACTTACCGAAAACGTTAAAACAATTTAATGTTAAAATTTGTAGAGGGCAAATGTAGGTGGGTGCAGGATAGGGGGAAGTTGGGTGTGTAGGGAAATTGCCACTGCAGCGTGTGCTCCATTCCAATTAAATTCTCACATATGCTTTGGAAACAAGCACATTAACATCAAGGGACCTTATCAAGATCCAAGCATGTGAAATGAAGTTTCTTAGAACGGCCCTCCAGAAAACTAGACTTGACCACATAAAGAATGACGAGATTAGATCAAACCTAGAGCTAAGGGAATACATTGAAGAGAGACTTAGGTCATCAAGACTTAAGTTATTTGGTCATGTAAAGAGAATGACTAGTAATAGACTACGAAAAACTTATTTGGAAAAATGGATGGTGGCAAATGCCCAGTGGAAGACCAAGAAGAAGATGGACTGACCAACTGAAGGAGGACATAGAGAGAAGAGGCTGGAACCGGGAATATATCACGGACCAAGAAACTTTTCTGTACAGGAGACAGTAGAAAACGATTGTATTCAACAACCAATGCTCGTAAACCACACCAGGGAAACTGGAGATAGTCCCCAACGATAATGATGATGATCACGGTGACATTGCCGTATTCCTGTTATGAACCTGGATCTTAACTGGTTCTATTAACTAGGCAGTTTTTGCGTACATTTGGCAGCCTGTATTACAAGTATAGATAAGACTAGTTATTTTTAGTTACATTTATATCACCCTTAAGTTTATAGTACAATAATATGACATTTTCTTTTAAGCAATCAATTACAATATGAATGAGGTGGTTGTCTGCTGGAAAGACGTTATTACTAATTAGTTTATGATCATTCGCCGTTTATTGGAGCATACGGACAAAAACATTTTTTCTTTCTTCCAGAAAAATAATCTCACAGCTTATAGTTATCAATCGATTTTCTTTCAGACGTTTCATCGTTATCTGTGATAGGAAATTGCTGCTTTATATATCTGTTTTCATTTACACCTTTTGTTTCCGTAATATAGTTATATATAAATATACCGCAAACATTCGGATACCGAAAAGTAATATGTCCTAAGAAGAAAAAAGCCTATTTTCTTTCACTTAAAAATGGAACGTCAAACACTTGAAATTTGTGGTGGCTGCAGTGCTCGTTGGGAGAGAGGCGTTTGAACGAAAGAGCTCCGCATGGCGCAATTTTCGTAAAAGCGTGCTAGGTGCGCGCCCGCGGATATCGGGAGAGGCGATCGAGGGGGAGAATCTGTCAATTAGCCTGAATCAAACGGATCCATCCCGAGTAACTGCGGAGGGAAGGGGAGCAGCGCGGAGAATGAAGATGAAGGAGCAAGTGGTTAAGCCGGGGTACGGTGGAAGCGACAGATTACCGAGATGTAACATCGCATACAGATAGGTAACCCCAGCTGAATAAAATAATTACAATTTGTTACCACCCTAATGAAACCGAAGATAGAGCTATGGATATTCTGACTGTAGAAACAACAAAACCTTCAAATATCATCTGTATATCTTGAGTATTCAGATTCCATTAAAAAAAAAAAAAAAAAAAAAAAAAAAAAAAAAAAAAAAAAAAAAATATCTCAGAAGTGACATGCTTAGTTAACACCTATTTTCATATGTAATTTTCTATTTATTAAATGACTTTCGTATACATTTAAAGCAATTTCAACGAGCAAAAAATACAAATCCGGCATCAGTGGATACGTAATTAATGTGCAAATTCTAATAAGTATTTCGACAAACGTTAAGAAAATCTTTGCAGCGTTTATATAATTTAATAATGTTAATGAATAGTCCAAAACATTTTAATACCATCACACATATTAAAATATAAGCAAAACAAAAAGTTCATATAAAGGTTTACAACAATCATTTGTTAATTCCCTGCAGTTATGTCGAACACACAAGCCACTACTTCCTTCTTCCTGTGATTGTTCCATCTTTCTGCAAGGCAAAATTTCATCTAAATTAGGAAAACAAGCATAGTAGTTTTTAAAGAAAAGCAATTTCAGAGAGAAGTGACAGTGATGGTTGTGGTTAGTGTTGTAAAAAAACGGTTTTTTTTCAAGCCTGAAAAAAAACATGAAAAAAACTTTGAAAAAAAACATGTTTTTTTTTCTGGAACACGTTTTTTTTCACAACTACTAAATCTCAATTTTGTAAGGCAGTTATCGTTTAATATGACTGTTTTAGAGTTTATACTAAGTACTTATCTTAATTTTTAAATGTACTATATTTTTCTGGTTCAGTAAAACAATAATTACGAAAGTATTGGCGACATTGACTGAAAATTTCCTTTTACGAACGGTGCCAGCGCATAGTGATACTGATACCGAGTCATAAAATTGTCAGTAATTATGAATCGTTTCCTTGCAACCGTTTGCGTAAACCAACTATTGAAAAGAAATAAAGCTCATATTTTGTATGTTAATAGATTTAAATTCAAACTTAAAAGACCGTAATACAGAACTAACGGCGCAGTATTTATGACCGGAAAATCATCTCACACTGCCGAATATATGGCTCAAGAAATCAGTTGTGTGATTGATGAAATAGGACAACATAAGATATTTGGCCTCGTGACCGACAATGCAGCGAATATGAAGGCAACTTGGAAACTACTTGAAGCAAAATACGAAAAGACAAACCTATTTACTTATGGTTGCCTAGCCCACTGTATCCAGCTAATATTGAATGATATGAAAGATTTGTCTCCTTTGAAGACTCTGACAGCGAATGCAATAGCTTGTATCAAGGCCATAAAAAACTCTCACAAGCTTAATACAGCCTTCGTAGAAAAACAATTAACCACCGGCATCAAAATAAGCCTTAAACTGCCAGTGAAAACTCGCTGGGGCTCACTTGTGTCTTGCTTCGAAAGTTTAAAAGAAAACAAACAACTATTAGAGCAATGGCGATTGAAGAGGAACTTTCAAATGCATTAAATAAGATTAGCACAGTAAAGAAATTAATGTTAAGCGATGACTTTTGGGATAAGGTGTCCAGTTTCAGTAATCTACTGAAACCTATATCTGACACTATTAAAATTGTGGAAAGGGACACACCTCAACTGTCTCATGTTTTAAGTTTATATAAAAAAAATGGAAGATGAAGTGATAGAAAAGATGAATGAACATCTTCTGGCGTTATCTGAAGTAAAAAAGGTCAAGGAAATATTAAAAGACAGAAAAGAATATGCAATATATGACGTACACAAAATTGCGAACTTGTTAGATCCTCAGTTTAAAGGATGCGATCTAACATCAGATGATGAAACTTTTGCCACCGAACAAATTTATAATGCTGCAGTAAAAATTCCTGATATTGACGAGGACACGGTTCTGGCAGAACTTGCAAATTATATTGCAAAAGAAGGTTTTTTTTCTAAACCTTTTCTTTGGTCTTCAGTGAAAAAACTTACTCCTATTGCTTGGTGGGCAGGACTTTGCAAGTCGACTGCCTTATCTAAAGTAGCGATCAGAGTTCTAACCCTTCCAACTACATCGGCTGCAGTTGAGAGAACATTTAGTACTTACAGTGACATTCATTCCAAAAAAAGGAATAGACTGACAAATTATAGAGCTAGCAAAATTGTGTACATTGCTCACAATTTAAAATTGAAATCTAAAAATCGTCTGAGAACAATACAAGAACAACCAGGAAAAGGAAATGCAAATGTTTCTGAAGTGATGGAACTAGAGGAAACAGAAGGAGAAGTGAAAACACCGACACCGACCAAACTAGTGTTGGTAGCGCTGATTCCAGTGAATGTGATACTAATACTGACACCGATGATGAATAATATTATGTAACCTATAGAGATACATTTATCAAACATTATGTAATAATTTATATCATTCAGTAATATTTAAAACAACAATGTAAAATGTAAATAAAACTATAATTTATCAAATATATTGTTTTTCTGAAAAAAAAACCAAATTTAGAAAAAAAACAACGGTGCCATGTTTTTTTTCATGTTTTTTTTCAAAATTTTGAAAAAAAACAAAATGTTTTTTTTCAATTTGCAACACTAGTTGTGGTTATGGAATATTACGGTTCATTAACATCCATATCATGAGATCCTGGGATAAAAACTGTCACCAATACATTCTTGTGAAACAATAGGAAGAGGTTTCTCCTGAAACTGAAGAAAAGAGATAGTTTCTCTACTGAACATATACGTTTAGTCTTTACAGGAGATCGTAAAAGACAGAAGTGGAGTCAACTGATTGTTTTTTACCGTGAAACTTTCTAACAGTGAAGTTGTTTTACTTTTGAGATATGTGTATCTCTGGATGCGTGGCTATAAGGGAAGATTTCAGCACAGTTTCGGAAAGCAGTAATAATGGTATGACTGCTTGTGTCCCTTAATAGTTAAACCGACAGAACTACTCTAGAGAAATGTACTAAATTCACTTCCGGGGAAGGTCCGAAATTATTTTTCGTTATCGTCAAGCTATATATTGTTGAATATATTTTTTTATACTGGTCTCGAAACTACGAAATTTTACAATTACTGCTTTGTGGTCAAAGACAATACGCAGGCAGCAGATGGTAAATTGATGGTTGTTTTAATTTGCAGACATCTTTTTGCTCTGTATCTCGTCTTACGACAAGAAGCATAAAACTTAAAAAACGTCACGTTAGAGAATGTGACAGGAGACTGAAAAAAAACGGTTCATCTGGTTCAAGTCTATAAAGGGCTAGTATTACTAACTTTGGCTGTCAGTGCACAGTCATTTCGAGTCAGGCATTGCGGTTTTAATCAATTGTTTTGCTTGCGTAGAGACGATTCCACTTGTATGACATCATTTTACTAAATTTAAGTGGTGCATAGAGGAATGATGTGCGAGATTGCTTTCACCAGCCTTTCCGACTTATCTATTCACACTTGTTATAAAGGGCCAAATGTTGTGAAGACAAGACGTAAAGCCAAGAAGATGGGTGCGTGATAAGAGAAGATATAACAGATCCTTATTATGCGTAAAATTCTTCCTGACGTGTGAATAAAACGAAAATTGTGCATAATTAGCAGTGTATCATTTAAACAACTGAAAACACGTAGTCGAAATTTGTTATAAGCCTCTGCCCCATCCGCCACCTTTGAAATGCGGACCTGTAAACACCTTATGAAAAAATATCACTTATGCTTTACGGATACCTGAAACGTATCAGGCATTATCTCCCACTATTGCATCCCAGACTGCCAGACGATTTTAGAGAAATTGGTTTCTTCCCGACCAGCGAGTAAAGAACATCGTTTTCTGCTGTTGTTTGTTCTGTTCAGGGGACTATTATGAAGGCTAGCTCGTTGTTGCCGTATCTGTGTGATTGTTTTGAACTCCACCTGCGGGTTGTTTTTCACCCCCCAATTTCAGTTTTTATCACAATTTCTACTTTTCTTCAGTATACCCATTATTGCAATTTATAGTTCTAAAACTTAATTGCTCTAAAGTTAGAAGTGAATAAAAGGAAGTTCAAGGTTTCTAGCTTAAGTTTCAGTTGTTTTGTCTTTACTACTGTTCTAACCGGGCATTGAAAACATTTATGAAAAAACTTAAACTGAGAAGTTCTGTGGCTATTAAAACTCACTTTGGATGATACAGCGTAAGCAAGTAGTTTGAGTAAAGACAAACAAATTTCCAATATATATATATAATCCTTCCACTGCTCGAAATTTAGCTACTAGAACCCGATATTCAACTCTGATTAAGCATCCACTGTGAACTTAAACAAAGCAAATACAGTACCTAATTTGCATTGTACAGTAGCTTCTTACAAGCTGGAACTTCCGCAATGCTTTATCCAGCGACACACATCGAATGTGCTGCAGCTTCAAAACAACCTCACCGAGTTAATACCCAAACAAAATTATTATGCACGCTGCTGTACTTCAGGTACCTCTTCTCCGATCATAAAACTTTACCTGGAGACGTGAAGTTGTAAGAGAGGCATTCAAGTCTAGCGAAAAATGATATGGCGTTACAGCAAGTAGTTGTCGAAAAGGAACGTAATCTGCTCTAGAGGTGGTAGGTGCGCTCTTGAAACCTGAGAGAGGCACCGCCGACCCCCCGATCACGAGGGTCTCTTGCTAATTAACCGCAGCCCAAACAGACTTAATTAAAACGGCAGACGGAGGGGGCGGGTCGCCTCAGACCTGCATGCGACCGTCCCGTGTCGACACCAACTCAATGACCTGTCTGGCGCTCTCCCGACATGGGATGACTCATGTTCCAGCAAGCTAGCGACTTCTGAAATCTGTTTATTGCTATCTAGCGAGTGTAGTGAAACTATGTATAAAAATACAAAAGGGGTCCACTAATTACGTAAGCACAAATAGGGAGGGCAGTCCGACGAAATCACACGAAAAAGGGGAGGGGGTGGGGGTAGAGATACACAGAAAGTTCACGTCAACATTTCATTATTCATGAACAGTAAAGCAAACAAAAGAAAAGTACTCACAGAAGAGGTCTCCAGAATTACGAGCTCCGATTCGAGGGGGGTGTCCCCCATCAGATCTCACTCGCCAATGCTCACCAAGGGGACGGGGAGGACCAAATTTACCAAAAAACTGCTCACGTAATTAATAGATGCCTTCAAAGGAAAAACTAAGCATATACCGGATGACCGCTGTGTGTGACAGAATTTCATTTCCTCACTTTCAAAGATATTGCATTTACGATAGCGTAATGGAGCCTGTATTAGCCCGAGATCAGGCTGCACGATTTCTGAAATTTTAATTAAATGTAGTTGTGTAGTTGCGGCCATATTTTGATAGGCAAGACCGTATTCTCTATTAATATTTATACATAAAAATTGCATATCGATTAAAAAACAGATGGACGCAGAAATCATGCAAGCGGATCTCAGATTATAATTCCTGAAAGAGAGATAAGTAGAGGAACAAATTTCATCTCTGGATTCTTGTTGTAACACGTCACTACATGAGGTTATTGCAGATTGGTAATTTTAGTAAATTAATGTGTATATTTAGGATGAATGTGATAATTTTAAAGTATAAACATTTAATGTTAAGGAGATGAGATAAAATATTTTAGAGTAGGCAGACTTCTTCCTTGGTTGGCGGGGAGTCGCTCAGACAGTTGGCTTCTAGGTGTCTGTGACGAACTTTAGCTTCCCGAGTTTTTTCCGAAAAATAATGAAATTAGCTCCTACGCAGAAGCACATTTTTCGGCAAAAACGTCAAATTCCTTGAAAATAACGAGTACCGTATATTAATGCCTCTCCATCTATGAAGTATCACCTAGGAAGATAAAAGATGATCCTCTTTATAGAAAACTAGCCTCGTTCCCGCGACTTCGTACGCGTGGATTAAGAATTTTTTTGCCAGAATTAAATAAGTAAGTTGTTGGTAAGGAAGGATTAGTCCCAAACAATATCGAGTCGGCATAATATGACAGGACAGCTATCACTATATCATTCTACCGTCGAACCTACCTCTTGAAGAGAATTAATTTCCAACATATTTCTGTCACTATTCGATAAGATCTCAAAATTTCGTGACTACAACTGTTAATCATACTGGAAAAAAATATCCTGTGCCCTTCATACACATTTCCTTATAAAATTACATCACAACGATATAGCCCTTTAGTCGTCAAAACGTAACAAAAAGACAGAGACTTACTTCCGTATTTATAATAATATTACTGTGGTTCACACTCACACACTGACTGTGAACAACACCTGAGGGATCATTATAACGTAAAAAAGTGTACCCCTACAACATTTCAAGACTACCTACGATTTGCCTCGCATTGCGCCCCTAACTTTCTAATACCTACAGTTTAACATTCAATCTGAATAACCTACGGCCCAGGCCTGACTCTTACGATGAAAAACAATTTTTAAAAATCTTATCCCCGACGGAGATTTGAACCGGAGACCACGAGGTTCGTAAGCCAGCGCGTTAGCCACTCAGCTGCCAGGCCACTACAGGGAAACTCGGTACGGAGTCGTCCACATCCAACGTGTCTGTCTACAGCCGTATTTCGAAGTTATGAGACAAATGTGTTATTTATACAGATAATTTTTCAACCAGATGTAGACAGTATTTTTCTCCTTGTTTCAAAGGATAAGTGTGCAAAGTTTCATCGAGATCGGATGAAAACTGTGGATTTGTAAGAAGAACAAACAAACCAACAAACATACATTCATCTTTATATATAAAGATAGCTGCTCAAAAAGTTCTAGATCTGGTCCAATAATAACGGATACGAGATATGGGTCACTCCATCCGATCAACTCGTTATATACTTTATGTTAATTTCTAATGGGCTATTACGGTCTGAGAGTAGTTAGTCACTCCATCTGGCTGTTAACAAAGTACTGTTGAGCTTGCATGTCTTGTGCTATTTTCTTTATGGAAAATGTATTCCTTTGGAGGAAACAGGCGACAATTCGGGTTCGAATTCCTGTCTCCGCGATGATTATGAAAGACTTTTAAGCCGGCCTTCACCTCTGTTACAACTTGCTGTGTAATGTGAAATACGCCAGAAAGCTTCCGTGATTCGGATACCGTGTTAAACTGTAGGTCCCCTTTACCCATCGGTTGCCAGCACAGAGGCGCATGCGCGGCAAATCGAAACTCAAACTGGCGCGGCGGCCGAACTACCTACCCTTTGTGATCTCCCGTCCAATGATACCAAACGCATTATTAGTATTATAGTAACTTATATATTAAAGGAGCTGTGTTGGGAGTCATTGGAATATAGGAAGCGGGGGGTGTATATTGGCCATGAGGCTTTGTTTGAGTTCGTTGAAGAATTTGAAGTAGTAGTACGTGGAATTGTAAAGAAGACCACAATCATAGTCTGTCTCTTGATTCCAGGGTGATTGAAAATTTTATTTAGCACGTAAAGGACTTGGATAAACTACTGGGAGATGTGATGAACAATGAAAGACTTTAAATTAAAAATGCAAATGAAATTGCGTAGGAAAATTTCTACCGGAACAGATGCTTTATCGCAATTATATTACGTACAGTACAATACACTAATTGGTAGTTTTCACTAGTACCTAACGTCCTAATAAAACAACGTCTCAGTATCGTAATCAGGACGAGATTTACAGGAGACGGCAAATTAACTCGTGCCTGTCATCGGGGATGGTACCGTCCACCCGTGGGCATTGAAGAGATCATAGGGGGTACAAGGCAATTTTAGGGGGAGCTGAGGACCAAGCGCCACCCCCTACTTACAGGGCTGCAACATTCCTATCATCATTTGTAGCCAAAAGGGAATTTAGTGTAATCAGCAATTTATGAGCTAAGAAAAGGAACAGATCGTCAATAGAGGAACGCGACGATTTGAGAACGTTGATAACAAAGAAGGGACCATATATCTAAAAATTAGTAGGCCTACCATTACACCTAAATCAACCATCTAATTAATAATATTTTTTCATAATATATATTTGCTAATCAAACGAGAACAATACAGTCAATACCTTTTAATAAAGTAATTTTAAACATTTTCTCTACATACGATACTGTACACTACACATAAAAGGGGTGCCATAGAATCACTATTTCAAAAAGTGGATTTTGACCCAAAAATGTTGGAGCACTATGGGTTGCATTATTTATTACAAGAAGAGGAGTTTGTGTATACGTTTTTCTTTTATCTCAAAAGGGGGACGGCGAGTAATTTTCTTTGAAAAGGGGAGCGGTAGACCAAAAAGTATGGAAATCTGTGCCCTAAAGCCCGAAACCTAGAGAGAGAAGTTGATTTTTTTTTAACTGCTTTATGTCTCTCAACAGCGAGGTCTTTAGAGACGGGAAAGGATGGTGGGCAAGGAATGGGAAGGAATTCGGCCATGGCCTTTTTAAGGAAGCATCCCGGCATTTGCATGGAGTGATTTGGGAAACCATGGAAAACCCAAAGCTGGATGCCCGGACGGGGATTCGAACCGCCGTCCTCCCGAATGCGAGGCCAGAACGCTATCCGTTACACCACCACGCTCGGTGAGAAGTTGAAGCCTTTCAGTAATCTCGATGATTCTCTGTTTAATAACAAACTATCTGTCTTCAGATCTACACATATGGACTTGGGGTAATAGACATATTACCACAATTTGTATTGTAAGCCCTCCATGAATGTTAACAGAAACGAACAATGTATTGCATCTGGATACGTGAGAACGCGCAGGCCGCTGTCTGGTGTCGGGGGGACGTGAGCCTACGGCCGCAGTGAGACAGTTTCTAATTGGCCGGCATTCTCCGAAGCACGTGCGCTTCATCTCGCGGCCAGCGGAACAAGTTTTCACTTGGACTGTGGGTTGAGGTTACGAAGGTTCACGCCAAAATGTTACCATATCGCTTCAGCAAAATGACGTTGGATGCAGCTTCGACAAATGACTTTTTTCCAAATATACAGGGTTCCCCTTAATTATAATTTTTTTAAGTCACAACACAGAGGCAGCATAGTAGGGGGAAGACCGGGCAAAGTGGCCAAGCTAAGGTTCGACGATGTTTAAGGTAACTTACAATATATCTAAAGGCATAAAAATCGTGGGTTACAAAGTTCAATTATCCTACTACATACCAGAATTTTTTAGTTACCTTTGCATTAAGTTTAGTTTCGTACCTAAAATACCATGTCGGGCAAAGTGGCCACCAAGCTTCAAAATCAGAAATGAGTGATTAAAAACGCTCTAAATTTGCAAAACAGTGTACTTTATTTTTTAAAAAAGGTCATATAGCTTGTAAATAATAGATATTATAACGGTCAAAAGGCACTTTAATTGCAATTTTCGCGAACAAAGGAATGGCTGATTCGTTCAACTCCATCAAAGAGTTCGTGAGCCCAAAAGTAACACATATGGCACTAGATCCAAAGTTCTTGTGATCTTGAGCTGAAATACTTTCGTTGCAGAAGCACTGTGTGTATTCTTGAACATCGTCATCATTAAATAACTCTTTTTTGGGTTATATTTCCTGCGGTTGGTGGTTTTCTATCTAGCATTGGTTTCCTTCTTTTTTTTTTTTTGCCTCCTCTGTTTGCTTTTGCAGCTTCAAGTGCATTTTTATATGAAAACCTTGAGAACCTTTGTTTCGGCCTTTGTATTTTGCTTTTTTCTGATATTGTTGCACGACAACAGCCTTTGCGCTCATAGAAAAAGTTGTTCCCGGTCGTTGAAATACCACCACAAAATAGAAATTATTTTTGTTTTCTGATTATTATTAATATACTCACTTCAGCATCACATGATAATAAAGCATCTGTTCAAAGCATTGTACAGTGTTAATAGGAACAAACAGAATCCGTGTGCAGCTGACAGAGGCCACAGTCACCAGCAGGTGGCCACTGTGGTGCCGTTACAGAAACGTCATTCTATCTTAACATTGCAAAGAAACAATCATTATCACCAAATCAGGAACTTGCAGCAAAAACATCACTCTTGCAAAAGAATTTTGTTCAGACGCGGTTAGTCATCTGATTTATTAGTAATAAATTCATAAACTGACCACTTAGCAAACATCAGGTCCATCAACATCAACATATACTTACCGGATCGGGCTTTTCAAGGTAACAGAAGGCATTAAGCTGCACTATGATTTTTCCCGTGTGATGCCACCATCCCTTGGCCTCATGGCAACTTTGCCCTGCTTTCACCTACATCTGGTAGAAGAGAATAGCTTGGGAAATGGAGCTCTACATTGTGTTTTTTCAGTTTTAATGCATCCAGAAAGAAGGCATAGCCAGTTACTGCCACGAAGCGTTCTATGCCTCCATGGCAATTCCCTTCGTTAATATTTGAGAGGAATATTTTTCCACGAATTACCAACACTATTATATGCATAGCTATTGCAGAGAAGTTTGCGATTTAATATAAGGTTTGGTACACAATCTGATGACTAGAAATTTTATTCCATCAGGCCTCTTTCTGCACTGCAACTGCTCGTGTTTGCTGTTACTGTTTGGGAGATTCACGCATTTTATGGTTTATTCAGAGTATTTTCTCAAAGATTAGTAATGTTCTGCTATGACCGATATTATGACAGTAATATTGACGAGTCCGTCCCGTTGGCTCAGGACTTGACTGGTATGACAGGAGAGGAAGTGCACGATTCCTGATCACCATATAGCGTATTAGAACACTTGGGTTAAATCACAAACCTCTCCGAGGTGCGTATGAAGTGAGGAGATACGACACTCAGTGGCGTAGCTAGGTTAACAAGGGCCCAGGTGCAAAAAAATATTTTGTGCCCTCAGGCCAGACGGGTGACCTTATTATTTTTAGCTCTACCAAGTCTTGTTAGGTTTGCTGGCAGGGGCCCCCTGATTTGCACTTGGGGACCCCCTGAGTTTGGGGGCACCAGTGCACGGCACCGCATTGCCCTTTGATAGCTACACCCCTGCACTTGGCAAATAGTAGGTCGAATGGGGACGTTGATATTGGCGGCCTCCATGGTGTCCATATACGACCTAGATACATATTCTGAATATTTTGCTCCAGATTTTCAATCAATTTAAGCACTCTTAAACTAAATTTTGCCTTGAACTGGAAACTAAGTTGGCATCATCCAGCTCCCACACTTCGCTCCGGCGATAATTCCTGAGCCAAGGTTTTATAAAGGCTACAAACGTCAAATTCTGGAAGCATGGTACATTCCCAAAACACTGAATTTAATCAAAACAAATTTAATACCTTTACAAATTACACAGACGATGCAAAGTAATTTACTAGGCAGTAATACTCATACTAAATGTTTACTTGTATGATAATTTAAATCTTTCACACAAAACTATGTTATCCAACCACACAATCAGCATGACTATTAACCTACTTGCTGTTTGCTCATCTTTACCAATATCGTTTCGCTCTTTGGAACCTTCTTACATCTTGTTTGTAACTGTTTTCGAAACCCTCCTCAAGCCAATTCACACAAATCCTTTAAAATTACTAAAAATCTCCGAAAATGACCGAAATTATCCCCAAACGTATCAGATTTAAGGATTTTAACTATGCAAAGCTGTTTTAATTTCTTTTCCACAAATTACAAACTCGTCACACCATTCCAATGACACAATACATCTGCTTTTAAAAACCGTATAAACAAAGCTGCTTTGCAGAAGCCATTGAAACTTGATATTCATTATTGTGACACAAGTACCAACTTCACAAAACAGTATTAATACCAAAGTTATCTTCCTGCCAGGCCAAGTATTTTTAGCCCTGCCTTCAAACACGAGTCACAATCACAACCAACATATTGCTTACAGAATACAGATGCTACATTTCAGACATACTATATGATATATAGTAACATTTAAGTTTCCTTATCCCACAAACGATACACAACAAATGAAAAGCAACTCTGAACAATGAGAAAACGCTGGGAAGACGACTATAATACCAAATGACAAGTAAAATTTCAAATATAATAAATAACGAATCTTCCAGTGTGGCTGTGCACATTAAAGTGACACTACACCGGATCAGGGAGGTACAACGGGCCTAGATTCAAACCCCGGCAATCTCCTACATGAATTCTGGGACTCATAAACTAAACACGTTTCAACAACTGATGACTAGACATCCGCTTTGCCATAAAATCTACGACTGACCTAGTAAGCCGGTAGTAGATGCTCTATTGCTTTCAAAATAAGTACAGCCTTGGAAGAGGATGAACTGGATAACTCGCAAAAATAGAAACATTTAGACGATAATAATGAATAAAGGAATGAAACTTACCACAAATTCAACATCAAGAAAGATTAATCCAGTAGGTGTACTACGAAATATCACACCAAATAAGTAAGAAAAGGAAAACTTAAAACAGGATATCACTAAACAGCATTTAACCTAGTGTTCATTTTTGGTTTAATATGAGGGAATATACTGCTGCTACTTAAGTACCAGAATCCACGTGATACTTGGGCCAAGGTAGAGTAGTACAAGGAAGTATAAGAGATAAATATGGCTATGTGCAGTTGTTTATGATATCCGAACATGTGAAATTTGAATTACTCAATAAATGTTTGCTGTTATTGCAGATAATTCCAACCTACACTCATGGGAAGACTAATACAAAGATATTTAGGATGCTTACACATGCAGTTTTAGGAGAGTAAAGACTGCTGCCAGCATCGAAATCTGCCATCAATGTACACTTACATTCCATTATGCAAAATCCTGTGACCTCATTCAATCATATTATTTATGTGTGATTTGATTCTAAACATTGTTTGATTCACTGCAGCTCCAGCCACACCAGAAAGTAGGTTACCAAACCAACATTCAAAATACAGTAATCTCTGAGGGGGCAAAAGCAATATTTCCATGTTATGGCATGAACAATTGTAAGCAAGTATTGATATTGCTTCAGTATAACAGCTTCAATGATCACAAAACAATGCATGTTTCAAAAATGATTTTTGGAGCCAAAAAAACACACCAGACGGGACACAATAATGAAATTTTACAAAGAAATGGCTGGATCAACATTACTATATGGGCGTGAATCGTGGAAACCGACTAAACAACAAATAAAATGGGTAGAAACAGTTGAGGTGAGGTTTCCGAGAGTTGTGGATGGATATTCTTTTAGATAAGAAAAGAAGTGAAGAAATAAGGAAAGAATTGAAATTTTTTAATCAGAATGAGGAAATAATTAGATATAGAAAGAAATGGATGGAGCATGTAACATGTATGGAGGAACCAGACCACCAAAGGTGCTACTAAATTACAAGCCAACACAGGGAAGGAGGAGGATAGGTTAACCTAAGAAGAGGTGAACACAATTATGAAAAATATTTTGTAAAAGTGTGATGAATCTTGCAGGCCAGAAAAATGCTCACAGCGGGCCGCATGTGGCCCACAGGTTGGCCACCCCTGGTTTAAACCCTGAGGATGACTATATATATATATATACAATGAATGTTGAATTTTTCATCATTAAAGAGGATTTTTCTGCCTACATTTATTTCCAGGAACTATTCTGATTATGCAACCCTATTTAGATCGACATCTACAGCACCTTTCTTTGAATTCTGGCCTTAGCAACTATAATGCCTTATACTACAAACATATAGTGAATGAGTATCCAGATTGTTGACAGCTTTTGCCTCCAGTTTCTTCAACCTATTTTGATAAACAAACATCTGATTTGTTCAAAGTGTCAGAGCATCTTTAAAATGTTCCCTAATGGTATAACAGCAATATGTTTTTCTTTATCAGATAACTGCAAGTCAAAATCAAACACCAATTTTTATCATAGATGACAGCACTACAAACAACCTGTGAACAGGTTACCTTGAGTTAATTACAGTAAAGAAGTAAACTCATTGTAATAACAGTATATACATCCCTAATACGAAAATTCAACTTACCATTTTTGGGTTATTCAGGCAGTTTATTTCTCTGGCACTATTTACTTTAAAAAAATTACAGTAGCAAGATAGCAAAGTTGCTGACTTATACACATATTGAAAAAAAAACTATAAAGTAAAAAATGTATCCCCTAGTAATAGTAAGCAATAATTAAAACAAACAAATACCACACATACTCTCATTCTCTAAGCATCTTAGCTGCCCATAGCAACCAGTGCAACATGTAATATAATTTTTGCAATAGTTTTACAAATACAGAAATTCGCTATCAGTTAATATGGTTCATAATCCTTATCAACACTGAGTATTAACAAATTTCTTTGTCAACATGCACAATGGCCCAAAAGAGTTACCACGTACACAAGAATTTAAATGGCAGGTTTAAATTTGTTTTATAAAATTTCATTCAATAAAAAACACATTTACTTTTTGTTATTAAATAATGTTATTTCTGGCAACAAATAGTACAAATACATTAAGTATTATTCAGTCTCCAGTTAACATTTAAGGAAAACTAATCTTTATTTCTGAGGTATGTTTACCCATAAAAATGTATTACAAACCAAAATTACCATCATTAACAAATAAAACATTAAATCTTACTTTATAATCAAAAAACAGAACTGAACTAAATGATACATTCTCCTGTAACAAACTAATTTTGGAAGCATTCAACCACACTATTCTCTTAGACCCTACACAGCAGGAACATAAAAAAGGCCCCTTGCCTATTCAGAGACACAAAGATGCAAAAAAGTTTTACCAGGGAAAATTTATTTGCAGGTAGACAGTAAATTTTGATGGGATTAACATAACCGTAACTTTCTTCAAAACACACATTTAACATATATAGCACCATATAGATAAAGGCTCTGCTTCAGAAAGTTTTATTCGTAGTATGACAACATGCAAGGAATTTGGAAATGGAAGGCAATTCTGGTCTATTTTTAAAACACACACATAACTATAAGCTGATACATAATTTTTCATCACATACATCAATCTAGAAAGCAGAAGAGATATTTAATGTCACATTATAAATAAAAGAAAACTTTTAATTCATGTATTCCTTGAGATGTATTAATGAGTGCTAAGAAAAACAATTAGATGTTTATTTAGTAGGAAATACTTACAAAAATATGAACAACATTTGAAAAGGGTCACTGTGCTGTTATCTGAACCAAATTTGAGAAAGACTTTTCAGAATTTGGACATGAACATATATTACCATGAAAGAAAATGTATATGAACTTTCTGAACATGTAAAAAGAAAAATCACAGATTCCAGTTTTAAATTCCAGTTTGATAATATTTCTTCACATCCCAAATAGAAAAGAACTGTTGTCCACAATATAACTTTAGACAAATCACTTCTCTTCTGAAGAAATAAAATTTCCTCACAGCTTTAGAACAACTTGTTCCCCTGAGCAACTGGCCACATTGGTCTCCTTAATCTTCTCCAACAATCACTGTGCAGTTTCACTTGCAGTCCTCTTTTTGTTCTAAACATGGAGAGATAAAGCTTATCAAATAATTTCACCTAATAATTGACTTACAATCTACTGCCATCTATAAAGAGTTCTAAAATATTATTTTGTGAATAATAATTGTAATTATAAATAACAAAGGAAAGGGAAATTTACCCATCACATACCAAACATCACATGCTTCAAAATTACTGACTAGAATAATATACAGAAGGATGGAAAGGGTAGTAGAAGAGATAGTAGGTGAAGATCAGTTTGGGTTTAGGAAAAATCGCGGTACAAGGGAAGCAATTCTGTCTTTAAGATTAATACTTGAAGGGCGGATCAAGAAAAACAAAGATACTTTTATGGCATTTGTTGATTTAGAAAAAGCTTTTGATAATGTTAGGTGGGACAAGATGTTCAAAATTTTAAAGAAGTCAGGTCTAAAGTATCGAGATAGAAGAATACTCTATAAACTATATAAGAATCAAGTGGCTGTAATAAAAGTAGAGAATCACAAGAGACATGCATCGGTTAAAAAGGGTGTGAGACAAGGTTGTAGTCTATCCCCGTTAATATTCAACTTGTATGTAGAAGAAGCAATGAAGAAAGTCAAAGAAAAATTTCCATGCGGCATAAGTTTTCAGGGAGAAAAAATCAGTATGCTACGATTTGCTGACAACATTGTCTTATTAGCAGAGAGGGCTGAGGATATTGAGAAGTTATTGAATGGCATGAACAAAATACTGAAGGAAGATTTTGGACTGAATATAAATCAAAGTAAGACAAAAGTGATGAAATGTAGCAGAAATGATACCAATAGTAGCAGATTAAATATAAAAATAGGATCGGATGCTATAGGAGAAGTGAGTGAGTTCTGTTACTTGGGAAGCAAAATTACAACCGATGGCCGAAGCAGGAATGATGTTAAAAGCAGAATAGCGCTAGCAAAAAGAGCCTTCATAAAAAAGAGAAACCTTTTAGTTTCAAATATTGATCTAGGAATTAGAAAGAACTTTTTAAAACTCTATGTGTGGAGCACAGCACTTTACAGTAGCAAAACATGGACTTTAGGAAGACCGGAAAGAAAGAAACTTGAAGCATTTGAAATGTGGTGCTACAGAAGAATGCTAAAAATTAGGTGGACAGACAAAGTAAGAAATGAACGAGTTTTATAAATGATGGGTGAGAAAAGAAGTTTATGGAAGAAGCTTACAGGAAGAAGAGACAGGCTTTTAGGTCATATTTTGAGACATGCTGGATTGGTTAATTTGTTAGTAGAGGGAACAGTCGAAGGTAAGAACTGTAGAGGTAGACAGAGATTAGAATATATGAAGCAGATAATTGAGGACGTGGGTTGTAAGGGGTATGTAGAAACGAAAAGGTTAGCACAAGATAGGAAGGGATGGAGGATTGCATCAAACGAGTCTAAAGACTGACGACAGCAAAAAAAAAAAAAAAAAACCGAAATTAATGATTGTGATGAGAGAAAACATGTAAGGTGGATTGTTTGTTATGGCTTAATTTCCCTTTCGTTTATTATTTATATCACCCAAAAGCTACTTCCTTTTTCCTTAGCTTCATAATTGTAATTATAAATCATTTATAACACCAAAAGATTCAGAAGAATAAAGGAAAAAGTTTGCTAATGTCTTTCACATGCAATGACTGCAACCGCTATGAGCAGTGATTCTATTACAGCTGCCACTGTTAGTAATTAACAATTGGGAGGTGTGATTCAATTATTACCTGTGATTTGTTTTTGTGATCTGCAGTTAGTGCCCGAACCTTTGATCTTTCCTGTTCAAGCAGAGCATTCAAATTAGATACTTCAGATGAAAGTTCATCTTTCATCTGTTCAAGTCGATCGACTTCAACAAGAACCTCTGCCTTGTCCTTCACTAGAAAATAAATATTATGAATGCTATCATTCAGCAGCAGAGTAACACATATAAAAATATAAAAAAAATTCTGCATGTCTTATTTTGACTTTTCATAATGCAGTAAAAAGAAATTTTAAATAAGATTTTTAAAAAAAAACTAAAGTAAGAATGATTAATATTAACTCTTAATTATGATCTTTTGTAGAAGTAAAAATGCTAACAATTAAACTAAACTAATATCGTTGTTCTGGTTTATGTTATTTTTAGTTTCAGTATTGTTTCATAATTTTATTCAGCTATCAAATAATTAACACTTGAAAGTTTAAAGTTTCTAAACCAACTTTTAAGCTAAAATAGTGATGTTGACATTTATGCAATAAAATAAGTAATTCATATAGTTTCAAAGCACTTTATTAAATTATAGGAAAATGTGATGCAACAATAAGGTATCTTAAAAAAGTAAATCAGCTTGGAGTTATCAGATGATACTCAAACACAGCTCTGACATTATAACTAATACCTGGCAGTAATAGTGTCAAGTAGAAGGAAAAAAGTGAGACTCAATTCAAATATGAAATTAATGTTATACTAAATGTGTGTGCTTAGTTGTATTTTGCAAGTTGGGAAAAAAGCATTTAAAAAATAAAATAAAAAAGGAATACTTTACAATATGTCATATGCATTTCAAACCCTAGATGGAACATTAATTTCATTGCATCAACAAGATACAAGGTTATTATCAATGACTGAAGCGTTTTCACAAATTCTCCTCTTCACAAGGGAACTGCGAGACTAAAACGTTCATTGGGAGGTTAACCACAACGTACTGTCTCAACTTTAACCGTGCTTGTTGCCCTGGACTTCAGCTTTGGCTTTGCTAATGTAATGTGGTCACCACTTAGGTTGATAATACCCCAAACTAAGAAAGGTAGTTGAAAATAAAAGTCACAAGTCTATTGCTGGCAGATATTCATTATATTCTTGAAGGTTTATCAAAGCACAAACTGAACTGGCATCTGACAATGTTTCTGAAGATAAAGTTGCAAATTCAATTAACCGATTCAAGCCAGACCCATTGTTCAAATTTCAACTAAATAACACCTAAAGGCATGTCAAAATTCAACACCCGCTTCTAATGCTAACTTCGTCCACCGACGACTGACACTTAAGTAATGCGAATGCACCACGCGGTGTAAAACTGCTATTTCAAAGCTACATTGTGACACAAAGTAACATAGTCACTTTTCAACTGTACCCGGCCGACCGAGAGAGCCAAGTAAGGACGAGGAAAATTCTGGCCCAGTCTTTATAGAAGCATCCGTGGGAACATCGGAATTTCGTGTTTCTCACAAGAATATTCTGGAAAACTTATCAGAAATCAAATCTCACGCCTGTAAACTTGAGATTTCTTGACCTTGGGGACTAAACATTCCAATCGTTCTGAAATTTTTGGAGTAGCAAGGTCTTCTAAAAAGCATTAATTTTAATCCTTATGAAAAATTTTGTAGGTTTGATAGTTTAGCCGTATAAAATTATTTTATGCGATTCCCGAGATCTGTTAATAACTTTCATCATTTTGCAATTATGAAACTGAAACAACTTATATTTTACTCTTTATTATCTGATATCAAATAAAGTGTGTTTACTATTTTTGAAAGGCTGAAAGAAAATACGCAAACCAAAAATAGAATCTGACTAATTAATATTTTCTAAGTTAGTAAAGTTATCGACTTGAAAGTAGCTTTAAACAAATCTACGTACTTCTTCGATTTATTATGAAATTTTATAAATATCACTCCAGGCGAATGATTGAGGCTGATGCAACAGAAAATACTATCTCAAAACTGTAAAAAACTGATTTCTATCTTGAATAAACTTAGTAACTGACTTTAAAAAATGATATGAAATACTATCCAATTTAACTCATGGTTCTGAGAACAAGTTTTGTAATGCAAATTTCTTCATGGAAGATTTTGAAGAGAAAGCATTGACAAGCACAACCATGAAACCCAGTGCCTTTTACTGGTGAATGGTTGGTACTTATGTCATTTGGCCTCATAGCAGGGGCCACCTTGAAAGATTTCTCCATCATTTAAACAGTATCGATAAATACAGTCAAAGCTTTTTATTTGTGGTTTTGTTATTCACGGATTCAGTATTTGCGGATAAAATAATTGTACAACTTTCTGTATTCGCGGATAGAATAATTGTGACAACTTTCTGTATTCGAACTAGAAATTTTTATTATTCGCAGATCCATTCGATACATTCAGCGCATTCGGTATCCTTTACTAACGTGTCGGCATCGTTTGAGTATTGTTGGCATGTGCCGAGAGTCACTCTATCTAACCGAAACAACTAAAAAAAAATCTTCTTGCCTTTGAATCTATCAGTACTTCGTTGCAATAATTCTGAGTGAATAACACTTGTTCCCTTTGCTTTGTTCACAATTTATGCTATTTATGAATGTTATGCAATGCTGGAAAAATTTTGACATAGCATAAAGCATTGTTGCAATACAAGAATCATTCTGAGAACTGAAGCCATACACATTGAAATCATGCTCGAAAAAACTGTTGCCTCATCTCACTGTCGAAATGATGGAGAATCTCGTTCCTTGTCCCGAGTCCCATCCTGCCTCTAATGACCTCGACGTCGACGAGGCGTAAAGCCTTCAGTAAAAAATAAAGAAAGAAAGAAATTCAAATAGATCGAATCAAGTGTGACATTAAAGAGTTGCTTGAATCGCAAGTTGAAGATTGACTGAATTCAACTTGGAGAAAATGTTAAATCACCAACCAATTGATGAAGAGGCTTCAACGAGCACTGAAATGGTGACATTTAATTTTTAAAAAAAACCTATTTGAAGATCTATGGTGGTAAATGAGCTTTGTGATTTCTTCATGAAAATTGATCTGTCTATGGAAAGAAGTCTTGTTTTTAAGACAAACTGTTAATGCCACAGCTCTGAATATCAATCCGAATGAAAGAACCGTTTAAAAGTGGCACAACAAGGAAAAATTACTGAATTCTTTAAAACATTGCCTAAGCCTGACAATAATAATTAAAACATGTTTCTTAAAATCTTTTAATAAATTGATTGTAATTGCGTTTTTTTCGGAACCTTGGAATGTATCCCCTATAATCCCATACAAATTACCATTCCATATTCGCGTTTTCCATATTCGAGGCATATTTACCGAACATATCCCCTGCGAATAAGGAGCTTTTACTGTACCTAGTTAATGATGGAGGTTGAAAAGGAAGCCTGCCTACCTTTTGTGTACATCATTACTGAGAGTAATAAATTAGGACATTCGTGTCTTCCAAATGATGAGCAGGGCCGGCGCTAGGAATTTCGGGCCCGGGGTAAAATGGGTGGATTCTTGGCTTCATGGCCTAAGGGCCCCTACAATTGGTATTCGGGGCCCCCATCAGCCGGTGGGCCCGGGTACTTTTGACCAGCTTACCCCCCCCCCCCCCCCCAACGCCCGCCCTGATGATGAGTGCTGACAAAGAATGCCATGAAAATATTCCCTAGTTCCCAACACTGCATTCTCGAGCTTGGATCCTTCCAGCAATTGTTGCAGGGTGTTTTTTCCTGGCATTTCATATTATATGTGTTCAATTGAGCAGGAAACATGATTCATCAGAAAAGACACCTGTCGCCACACAGCTATAGTATTGGCATGCAAATATCAACCTTCGTAACCAATGTACAGTCATAAGTAAAGAAGGGTACATTAACTAGCAGTTTGGTGTGGAGCTCTATAAACAGCAATGTTCACTGAACTTTTGTTAAGGATTTTCATTTTATAGCTCCTCAGTTCATGAGGTTCGTCAGTTGGTAGACAGCTAAACATCTATTCACTCAGATGCGTTTCCACAGTTGTCATTCACCTCTGTCAACTATGGCCTATGGTGGAACACAAGTCACTGATTTTAGATAGTGCCATGAACGCTACAATTTTATCACAGCTGCACAAACTTAGCCATTTCAGAAAAGCTGAGCCTTTGTGCCAGAGGCCAATGGGTGTGCCCTTTTGAATGTCATATAAATTGTTCCATTTTTGCATTACTCCAACCATTGCAATGTTTTCCTCTCCTCTCCGACAGCCTTTCCATAAATTCCATTGCTATTACTGCCACGTGATTTCTCCAATTGGTTAATTTGCAATGACATCAAAAGTAGGCAGTGATCACACTAATTTGACTGGACTCTATTTTTGCAGCCATTCCACCAAAAATGATAAGAAGGGGTGTACAAACAAAAAACAGAATTAATTTTCTTTAAAACAGTTTTATTGAACTATACTGTTATATATTCTAGCCTCGTTCAAATTACTCACCATGTGAGTCAGACTCTTGTCCTAATACTTTTTCCATTGCTAGAAATATTTCTGTAACTCTTCGTATAGAATTTCACTTAGGGCTTTCAGCAAATTTTCTTTATAGTCTGTCAATCAATGAATTAAGCCTTTTACAGAGTTTTCATCATCTGTGGGATAATACTAGACAATTATACCAAAGAACAATGTCGGTGGTTGCTTAGTGGTAAATAATTTTAGGTTCTGTTGTTTTTGTGGTATTAACACTTCAAAGAAGAGAGACAATCTTATTAAGCAACAATCTATGTAAGTATAAGCACAGTCTTCCTACCAATCACATGTTTCATTTTCAGAAGGTAAGGGGAGGTTAGAGGCTAGAGCCAACATCAAGTAAAAAGCTTCTTAAACAGCGGAAAATATATCCCAACAGGCCCTTTAATGGAACAATTTACATGGGAACAGATAGTTTTCATACAAGGCAGTTGGTACCCTGCTGTATAGCTTGTACTGACACAGTACATACGTGTGAACTTGTAGCAACCTATGTTTGCCAACGGATTTGCGAGGGTGCAGCTAGATGCAGGCAGGTAGCTGTCGCCCACAGGAATGTGGCAACCCCTCGTATTTCCCCGAATCCGCTGGACAGCTAAGCGGATGGGGTGGGGGACACTCGCTGGGAGGCCACAGAGGTGTGCACATCGTGGCGGTACGTGGCCGGACGTTGGAATATAAGACGCGAGTGAAAGTGTGAGTTCGCCCTTCTGCTGTAAGAGCCTTCCAGTCCGTATCTCCAGGGAGCAGGTTCGACGCCAGACTGCGTCCTAGCTGCTTGAGGGGCCACTTTACGTCTGTGCAGCGTCGACCGTGCGCCCGACAAGAAGCGACACCACGGACCTGACCGCAGCTGTCATCACAAGAAGCCTGCAGCTGCCGTCGCAGGAGAAATTTGATCCCAAAAATTACTTTTGGTGAAGAACCCTGTAATTTTAATAATTTCATATGGCATATCCGGTGATATCGTCCCGTATCTATGGCAGAGTGAATGAATATATGTCTTGTTTGTTCCATATTGTAGTTATATGCATGTTGTAGAATTTGGTGATGTTTTCACTTCCAGAGTAGTAGTACATTTGGCGTTCTGGTCCAGAGTTTATCTTCTGCGTTGTTTCCATACTGATAATTGTCATAGTAAAATTTCTTGTTTAATTATTCTTGCACATGTGGTTAAGGAGTAGAAACGTCGGAATGGATAAAATGAATAAGTTGGTTGAGACTTGCGAAAGTGCAGAGTTAGATCCAGATATCCCACATGCCAGATGCGAAACCCAAGGTAGCATGGTATCTGCACCTCTTCTAGATGATACGCGTGTACATGTGGACGATACCGAACCTGAACAGGCAAATTTGACGATGGTGATGGATTTGTTAAAACAATTAAGTGCAAACATCCATTCACAAGGGGAGAAATTGAACCGTAGGCTTACTGAGACGCAAACTGAATTTCGCAAAGTTATAACTCAGGAAATTGGTAATTGCACTGAGTCAATTAAGGAAGAAATCAGGCAATTGCAGCACACAGCTGGAATGTTGGAAACTGAAGTCAAGAACTTGCGTAGTACCCAAGACAGCGTCACTAAACGATTGGAAGAGACGCAGGAGCAAACTAAAAAACTTACTGAAGATTTTGAGTCAAGCACGCAAGCCACCAACACAAAGCTTGCGCTAGTAGAAGCTCGTGTAGGTGAACTGGAAGTAAATGTCACTGGGTGCAACTCGGCAATAGAGGATCTACGACAAGTTCATCAAGAATTATCAAGAAATGTAGCACAAAAGTTGGAAGGGTTCCGAGAGGAAGTGGCATCCGTGGGCTCGGGAGAAGCAGCACGGACTACACGAATGAATGATGTTGGTGCAAATAACTTGGCATGTGGCACCATAGAATTGCCGTTGCCAATGTTTGAGGCCAAGAATGGCATAAACCCAAAGGCTTTTCTCAGAAAACTAGACTCCTACATCAGAATCAAGAATATACCAGAACATTTGAGAATGTTACTTGTTCAGCAATGTTTGGGGCCGGCGAACGGGCTTGGCTAGATGTAACCTGTTCAGAAGATACTGTGTACGCGGAATTTAAGGCTACATTTCTGAAAACCTATTGGGGACAAAACGCACAGTCGCAGCTAAAAAGCAGACTATACCATGGCAAGTATCCACCCAAAGGCTCTGAATCCATGGCAACATATGCTTCAGAGTTAATCGCGTTGTCGCGATACCTGGATCAGCCGATGCCGGAGGCAGAAATATGTTATGTCTTGCGATCACATTTTCCAAGATATGTACGGAATCTATTGAATCCGGTGCACGTTACTACAATCCAACAGTTGCTTAGCACATTGGAGATGGCAGATTTTGATGAAAAGACGAAATGGCGACAAGAAGACGTGACGAAACACGAAAATAACTGTCACGGCGAAAGAAAATCTTCGGGACAAGGGAAGCCCTGGTTTGCCGAAAGGAATCAGCGACCATGGCGAGAAAACTTCAACCAGCAAAACGACTCTTACAATGACAACCGCCAGCAACAGAGGAAGGAAATTCCAGTGAGAACTTTGACGAAACGTGAGCTGCAAGAAGGGATGGAGGTTGCAGAAAGCTCGGGAAGAGATGTAGAGGCGACGCCCGAACGCGCGGAATTGTCAAGCGCTGGGAATTCCGTTTGACAAGATCTAGAGGGCACACCTACCAAAACAAATAGGCCGAATATGGTGACGAGTCTGAAGTATTGGAAGGAAGGGGGGTTAGAAATAAATGATGATATTGGAAGACCATCAGACTCTAAACCGGAGGCAATGGACAAGTGCCCTCGATTGAAAGCTAATATCTTCGACATGCCTTGCTCGGTACTCCTTGATTCAGGGAGCGATGTTACTGCCATTGCAGAACATTTAATCCGAAGAATGCAGACGAATGAAAGACAACTTGATATAATATCAACAAGAGAAGTACATCTAGTTCCCGCGTTTGGGGCGAAGGAAAGGAGGTGCAATAGGGAGATACTTTTGTCGTTAAATATTGAAGGGCAGATAATAGTGATTTCAGCGTTGATCATCAAAGGTTTGAGCGTGGACGTGATAATAGGATGCGACATCCTGGCGGAAAAGGGTGTGATAATTAATTGGAAATCACGCACCGTTTCTAACCTGACAGACGTAGAGTTGAGATGGAGCTCAGCACAGGCTGCCGTTCGCATCACTGTTATGCCGGAGAAGTCAGATCAGCTTGATGAATCAGTCGCTCCAAAACCTAGGCAAATGACAGACGCTCATATCATAGAGCAAACGAAGATTACAGCCCTGATAGACGAAAGAAATCTCGTAGTTGACGCGCTCCTTAGAAAAATCCGTGACGCCAAGACACTGACGGACGTCCAGGCCAAAAGGATTAACAACCTGCTTCTGCGGAACCTCGAGGTATTCTCATTTCGACCGGGACAAGGCAAAGGGGATCGTGCACCGATTCCGAATAAATGACACTACGCCGCTGCGTGCAAGAACTTATCCTATACCGCACAAATATAGAGAAGCTGCTAGAGAAGTTATCCAGACGTGGGAGGAAATGGGTATCATATCCAGGGCAGCAGCGCCACATACTAATCCCCTCACTGTTGTAAACAAACGAGATGGGACTATACGATTGTGCCTAGATGCCCGTGTGTTAAACAACAGGTTAGAATGGGACGCCGAAAGGCCTGAGCCAATACAAGATGTGATGAGCAGGTTCCAGGGCCGAAAATGGTTGACAACGTTGGATATTACATCAGGTTTCAACCAAATTGAATTGGAGGGTTCATGTCGACCATTCACGGCGTTTTTGTTTGAGGGCCGCCAGTATCAGTTTTCCCGGATTCCATTTGGTCTAAAGGACGCGTCAAGTGCGTTTGTACGTGCGATGAATGAGATCTTGCCAGCGGAAATGAAGGAATATTGTACTATTTACATCGACGACATTCTCATAGCGTCAGAAACGTTCGAGGATCACATAAAGCATTTGGAAGCACTCTTCAAGGTGCTGAAAGACAGTGGGATAACGCTTCGCCCCGACAAGGCGACAATCTGCACACAGGAGGTGAAGTACCTTGGCTTCATTATCACTCCTAATGGGATACGTCCAGCGGAAGACAAAATTCGAGAAATAATGAATTTCAAGCGTCCAACAAGGCTGCGTGAGTTGCGGAAATACCTAGGTGTCTGCTCCTACTACAGAGGAAATATCTCTCGGTTTTCTGAATTGGTGGGACCTCTGTACAAATTGTTGAAAGGAGGACAGAAATGGGAATGGACAGAAGAGCAGGAACAAGCTTTCGGGAAGACTAAGGAAGCATTCCAACAATGTGTGTGCCTCGCCCATCCGGATTTTGAAAAGCCCTTCTATCTATATACAGATGCGAGGCGTTGGGGCCTCGGGGCATGTCTTCAACAGAAAGATGGCCAGGGAAACTTTCGTGTGGTGGCTATGGCCAGCAGGACACTAAAAGAAGCAGAAACCCGTTATTCTGTCACGGAATTGGAAATGCTTGCGATCCACTTCGCGGTCACCAAGTTTCGTGCATATATTCTGGGCAGGAAGACGCATTTGCGTACTGATCACCAGGCACTCACTTTCTTACGTAACGCCAAATTTCCTACGGGAAGGATCGCCAGGTGGGCACTTGAGCTACAGCAATATGACATTGATATCGAATACTGCAGAGGAAGCCAAAACCAAGTTGCAGACTGGCTAAGCAGGCACGCAATCAACGGTGATACACAACAGTCAGAACCTCAGAAACCAAACGAGGTTTTGATCGCCGTGATCAACAGGTGCGAAGACCAGACAGCGGAGGAGATTAGACGAAAGATAGCCAACGCGCAGCATTCAGACAGTGAGATCAGTGGTATTAGGAACTACATTGAGGTCGGATCCGGAGGAGAGGACCTACGTGTCCGAAATACGGCCATGTTGTGTACCATTCACGATGGTATATGTTTCAGGAGACAAAATGCTACTGAACGATGGAAGATTTGGCTTCCTCCGAGCATGCTTGAAGAGGTCATAAGCCTATATCATAACCACTTCGGACACCAAGGGACTCTCAGAACTTATGTGATGATGAGCAAGGAGTGGTACTATAGAGCGCTGAAGCGCGCGATCGCGAGGGTTACCCGTGCTTGCGATGCGTGTCAGCGGGCTAAACATCCCAATATCCGATACATAGGAGAATGTCATCCCGTGATAACCGATAAGCCTAGCGAACTAGCGTGTATTGATTTCTATGGACCACTTCCCAAAGGCAGATTTGGTTACCAGTATGTTTTTGTCGTAGTTGATGCATTCTCAAAACTGGTGAAGCTCTATCCAACCACACGCACGACCACAAAACAGTGCCTAGATATTGTTCTAAAGAAATACATACCAGAATGTGGCAAACCCGCCCGAATCCTATCCGATCACGCAACCATCTTCACAAGTAAGCGCTGGATCGAAGGATTGCGACAGCAAGGAATCCTACCCATCTTCAGTTCGATACGATCTCCACAGTGTAATTTGGCAGAGCGTTATATGAAACAGCTGGGGGTGTACTTTAGGCTCTTGGTGGGTGATAATCATGCGTCTTGGGTCAAGCACCTCCCAGCTATAGAGAAGTTTTTTAACTGCTCATATCACTGTAGCACTAACTGCAAGCCAGTGGATTTGCACTTCCAACAGACAACGAAAACACTTGCAGAAGAAATTATAAGTTATCCCGACAGTGACTGCACCGAAGATTGGAATCAGCGACAAGAAAAGACAAGGGAATTTCTTCTAGAAAAAGCTGACCGACGGAAAGAACGAGCTGATCGACAGGAAACGCAGAAATTCGAAGTCGGTGATCTGGTCTTGCTGAAGTGTTCTAAACCTTCGGACGCCAATAGGAAACTGATATCAAAATTCTTTAGTCTGTTCCAAGGACCTTATCGGGTTAAGGAAATTGTCAATCCGAATGCTTATCTCCTAGAGGGGGAGGATAGGATCATAGGTGTCTACAACACAAGAAACTTGCGCAGGTATCACACGAGCTCCTCACGTTCGATTTGAACCATACTACAACATGTATCAGTTCCAGTGATAGATAAGGTTATGGTTGTTAAAGAAGGCATAACTAACTGAACCACATCCTATAAATAATCACAATCCTGTAGAAATAGAATTACTCTAGTGCATGAATAAGTAGCTTAGATAAATTCCTTTAATAATTTCTCTCATTATTTCGTAGGATAACCGTAGTATTATTGTGAATAATTGAGTGTGTGAATCTGAGCCATTGATACTGGCGACTCACGGGTTGCTGGACTGAAATTAGATCACCTTGCCAAACCCAGTCAATTTAATATCACCTTCTGTGATAGCAGATTTGCAACAAGGCACGAGCTATAATTAATTTCAAAATTCAAAATGTTAATGGGGATGTGAGATGTCACACTTCACGAGTTGCTCTAAGATTGTAAATAGTAGATTAAGTTACGTAATTCAGAGATGTTGATGCGAGATCCATTGTGTGTGAACGTGAAGGCAAGTGAAAGTGGTGAAAATATGTTCAGTGACTGTGAAATAAGAAATTTAAAAATTTTATAGACGTAAATTTTTAAATTTTCCGGGGAAAGTGGGCTATGTACTGACACAGTACATACGTGTGAAGTTGTAGCAACCTATGTTTGCCAACGGATTTGTGAGGCTGCAGCTAGATGCAGGCAGGTAGCTGTCGCCCACAGGAATGTGGCAACCCCTCGTATTTCCCCGAATCCGCTGGACAGCTAAGCGGATGGGGTGGGGGACACTCGCTGGGAGGCCACAGAGGTGTGCACATCGTGGCGGTACGTGGCCGGACGTTGGAATATAAGACGCGAGTGAAAGTGTGAGTTCGCGCTTCTGCTGTAAGAGCCTTCCAGTCCGTATCTCCAGGGAGCAGGTTCGACGCCAGACTGCGTCCTAGCTGCTTGAGGGGCCACTTTACGTCTGTGCAGCGTCGACCGTGCGCCCGACAAGAAGCGACACCACGGACCTGACCGCAGCTGTCATCACAAGAAGCCTGCAGCTGCCGTCGCAGGAGAAACCATACGGTATTGTGTGTATTGCGTGCGTCCACTAGCCCAGTAACGACCCTGAGGAATAACAATATATGCCGGACAGTTTATAATAAGAAATCTCATCTCTGAATCACTTTTAATTAATTAATCAATCCATGTACGTGATCCAATAAATATTAATGGATGATTTATAATAAATAAATGAATAACATATTTTGATGTCGCAATTAGCATGACACTTCAAGCTCCTTCTCAGTTACAAAATACTAATTATAAAAACATCATAAATGAGCTCTCAATCACATTCCTCTGACACTGTTTAGCTTGATTAATTAACTTCTTATCAGAGTCTCATCGAGCAGATGTTGGATTCAACCATTAGTTTTGATAGTTGATCAGTTTGTAGACTATCATGTATGGACAACTGTGCAGTCTGGCCTAAGCTGCTCTTCAAGTATGTTAGCAGAGAATGGATTATTTAACCTGAATTAATGGCAAAATTTCAGTTTATTATTCACTTGACTATCAGCTAAGTTCCTGGAATAAAATGTTCTAGCATTAACTTATACTGCCTGTAAACCTGCTTTTCCAAGTTGAAAATATTCTCTCTTTATGTCGCTTCTATAATGTCATCTAGTATTGTTTAAGTGTATACGTGTGTTGAACTATTTAAAGTGTCAACATAATCTTGAGTCTAGAACTGTTTCATCCCAAATTTAGTTCCAAGTATATGGTCTGATAATTTAAAAATATATTGAACTACATGAATACAGTTACTATATGAAGACAGAAGAGCAGTGACAACACCTAAAGATGAATATAATTTACAATATTTTGGTGTAAAGCCTTTTGTAGATACGAGATGACACATATGGCAATAGTGCACAGGTACTCACACGTGATTGGAAGCCAGAGATAACTGTTTTGGGCAGGGGGGAGGAGAAATAGAAAACTGATAACTATGGGATGGATTTACACAGAAAAGGGGAGAACAAAGTTAAAAAAATACACAAACAATCAAAAAATATTTAGATCAAATATGAGGGCAGAAAAAAATAAAACTGACAAAAACATAATTATTTAAGTTATAAGTGATAAAGTTTGTTTACCGGTGGGGTCTAACCGGAGGCTGAGGCCAGGAAGATGATGATCAAGGATATTTTGGTAACTAGATGGTCAGGACTGCTGGTGTATGCCACTAGATGGTCAGGATTGCTGGTGTAAACAGTTTGTGGCCTTATACTGATGGACAGGTGGCCTCACCATTAACCAGCTGTCCATCAAAATGAAAATCCATAAACAAAATTTTACACCAGCAACCTCGACAGCTGTTTCACACAGTGAGAAAGTGCAACACCCCTGAACTACAGACAGGAAAGACAACCACATACCTTTGACACAACATCCCACTGGCCAAAATCTCTGGTCAGAGCGCACCTATAAATCCATAACTTTTTTTTGTGAAAGTAGGGTTAAGGTGTTTTTGTCAATTCTTTCTTAATCTGATGCAAATTATTTCTGTACACTATATATTTTACTTGATTTTTACTGTTAACTTCCCTTTTCCAGGGATAATACTTCCGATTGTTATT
>JARYHS010012519.1:157491498-157527638 GCA_031002005.1 Vandiemenella viatica | reverse complement strand
AAGTTAGAATTACGGTAATAGTTCTCTCTTACCGATCATATTCTGGTCCTTTTTTTCCCCTTACTTATGGCTTTACGCCTCATCAACGTCGAGGTCATTAGATGCAGGATGGGCCTGGGGACAAGAAACGGGAAGGAATTCAGCCATGGCCTTTTTGAACGAAGCATCCTGGCATTCGCCTGGCTGGAATGAGTTGGGGAAACCATGGAAAACCCAAATCTGGATGCCCAGACGTGGATTTGAACAAGCATCCTCCCGAATGCTGGTCCTAGTTTGGAAGCCATACCATACCCCTTCACCACTGTATTACTTATACACACCCAGGAGTCTAATAACAGTAATACATTATTTTAACTATCAAGAAATAGCTTGGACAGTGGGATCTACCAAAGATCGTGATTAAGTTACGATAGGAGTTCCCAAAGTTTTTTTTTTTTTTTTTTTTTTTTTTTTTTTTTTTTTTTTTTTTTTTTTTTTAACCATGTCCCACTTCTGTCAAAAGAAAAGTTTCCACAATCCCCTCCCCCTGAATAAAAAATTTTATTATTAAGAAGGCAACTGCCTATTCCGCAGAGAAAACACAATAAGTATGATATGTTATAGTAAAGGTTTTCAACTCCAAGAGGTGGTGAAGGAGAGACAGTATTTCCGATGGTGCATAGCTAGGATATCGTCCACACGGGTGGCAAAGCTACTTCCCCCTGCCCCCCCCCCCCCTCCCCATGAGGGATAGGTACACCCTGCAGTTTGGGATCCTATAGGCCTAACCTACAACATTACTCTGCAGCAGTCAAATGGAAGAGGTATTTTTTTTTTCAAGCAGTAAATAGGTTGCAATGCACCCTTGATCATTATTTTCAAGCTGGAATTAGATTGTAACACATCTTGGGTCAGCATGGCACCACTAAAACTAGCCTACTTTGGAAAGTATTTGGGTCTATTGGAGATTGCGATTCCACTACAACAACATTAAATAATATCTTTGTAATATTATCAGTCACATGACATATTATTTTCAAGCAGTAATTCAGTTGTAATACAGCCTGGAACATTATTTTCAACCAGAAATTGGGTTGAAATACAGCCTGGAGCAGCATGAAACCATTAAATGTAGTTCAGAAAGAATTTCTAGTGGAGTCTTGCGTTTGACACTGCAGTATTATGATGCCAACCCAGGTGGAATCGCGATCTCCAGTAATCCCTAGTATTTATAGTAGCTAGTAAGTTGATTTGAGAACTGCAATATTATAATGCCAATTCCTCGCAGAATCATGACCTCCACTAACCCGATCAATGACTAAACTTCGTCTTTCACATCAGATGCAACAGAATAGATTTATGAAAAGCAATTCATAATTTCATAGAAACCTTCTATGGAGAGTGGTTTAACTGACAACCTAGCACAATTCATGATAGTGAATTACACGTCTTTCAAGTAAATAATGCTATGCAAACTAAACAAATGAACCCATATTTTTTTTATTTAACTGCAACTGAGCATTAGTCCTGGTGGCAATTTCCCAATACACCTTCTTTCAAAGTTCCTCATATTTACCTATAAACTACAAAAAAATAGCTATACTCACTTAAGACATAATGCAAGTTTATAAATTACTACCAAACATATTAGAAAAAAATAACGATTCTACAAGCAATATATTAAATTTTTAACTAAAATAAAACTTATATATATCCACAAACAATAATTCTTGAAGTGTATGAGTCTGACATAAATTCTTCTAAAAGCCAAAGGCACACACTGCAAATAATGGATGTTAGAAAAATTGCAGACGTTGTATGATATTTGAAAATATGTATTTCTAATTGCTAAAGTAACAGCTAAGTAAGCCTTACTCCAAATGAGCATGTAAACTTAACATGACACTGAGTATTCGTGAACCACCATAATATACAATTTTATATTTTTTTGATTGTTAATCAATTGTCACATACCAAATCAGACTTCAGAATAAAAACAAACCTAGAAAATCAAAACAAATTAACACACACATTGATATATCAAACATTCGGAACCATCTCGACCAAGCAGGTACCAACAAAGATATTACAGCGATTTAAATATTATTAAGGAATTTTGCTAAACGTACACAAATGGATAAAACGAAAACAGTATCTGTACCAAAACAACACGACTAGCGACACTTACACAACATAACACGCGCGTCTCGTATACTATACACAGCTTCTGAAACTGGTAGACATATTTTAACATACCCACAATGCAACATAATGGTTTCTGGCTCGTTCCCGTCATGCCACTTCGAAAACAATAACGACAGCCGTCTTTGGTCGAAGCATATGTTGGGTGGCAAACTGTCTCCTTGTTTTGAAGATTGTTTTCTATCATTCTTGTTTAAGGAAGAATATTGTGATAGAGAAAGTGTTGTTAAGTATCGTGTGCGTTGCTCCGTTTCGTTTAGCATCGCTAAACAAGGTTTAACACGTCTTTAAATTAAAAATAAAGAAATCTTGATGGCAACTGCAGTGGCATCTCGTTTTGCTGTCTTAACGATTGAAGGAGAGGATGATTTTCCTAAGAAAGTTCAGGCAAAGAAAAAACAGGATAGCAAAAAGCCTACCCCAGGAGCCGCAAAGTCTGAAACGAATCAGAAGAAGAAAAACAAGAAGACTGATAACACAAAGGTATATTTTTTTTTTCCAAATACGTGCCAACCGGTCTCTCTCTCTCATTGTAAAAGAAAAATAGTAAGCAGATAGCTACCATACCTTTTCATTCGCCGCTAGTGATTAAGTGTCGTTAGATCGTAACTTTGCTGTGCAAGAGGGTTGTCCCAAATTGAACCTTTGAAACAGTTAATATCTATTATCTATATATTAAACTAGATTTGAATTGTTGAATTTGGATCCTTCGACATGTGACGATAACACAACCAGCAAATAGTCAAGTCGTATCAGGTGATTCAATCGGTGATTTAATTAGTAAGAGTTAAAATTTGTTTATATAATATTTTGTTAACTGAGGATCTATTTTTCTTTTCTGTTTTCACCGTGATTAATAAATTCTAAACTATTTACTGCATTAATTAAGGATGAATATTCTCTGTCTCGTTGTTAGATGGATTTCTTTGAATGGGATAGTTGCTAGTTATTATTTTTGTAGCTATAGACCAATTCTTTTAATGGGATAGTTGGTAGTTATTATTTTTCTAGCTATAGACCAAAGACAATCTGTCTTCCTAACTAGGCCTACGTGAATGTATCGTAAAAAGTTTAGTGTGCACAGTAGTTGTCGAGTTTGTTAATTACTTGACACTCATGTACACAAGTTAAAATTTTGTGATTTTTTTTTCCTTCAGTTGTGCCCTCTTCTTGCTTATTCCTTTCATTAGTGTTCCAATGCATTTATACCATCAGCATAACAGGAATTCTTAAGGGCTTCCAAAAAGTTTAAGGTTACAGCACATAAGACATCTGACTTCAATATGGGCAAAGGAATTTCTCTCTCTCCTGGAGATTGTGATTCTGCTACAGTAACATTCACTACCACCGTCATAATACTGCAATATTCAGTCACAAGTAGTGTTATTTTCTAGCAGTAACTTGGTTGTAATACAACTTCGACCATTATTTTCAAGTGGGAATTAGGTTGTAATATACCCTGGACCAGCATGGGACCACAGAATGTACAATGGAAAATATTTCTAGTAGTCTTGCCTTTGACTACAGTACGACTCCAATTTTCCGAATCTATTGGGACTGGACCTCATTCGTACATTAGTACTGTACATACCGTACTGTGAATAAAAGTTGTTGCTTGCTTAACATCTCTCTCAAAGTAACCTGTTTGACTGTATTCATCTGTTTTCAGACAGCCAAGTGGCACATGTGCTTGACAGTGAGAACTTGCATGTGGTCACACTGGGGCTGACGCCCCATCTGCTTCAACGTAGTTTCAAGGCCGGCAAGTGGTTGACTAGCTGATGATTCAACTTCAGCATTAAGGTCATCTTCCTCGACACTTTCTTCTTTAGAGTTTCATACCCAGGGTCTGACAAATCACACACCACCCACTCTCCATTATCTTCAGCACTAACTTCTGAACATCCAGGAATTTTCAAGAGAATGTCTCTGAACTTCTCAAGTGAAAAGTCATCCCCTCTTCTCCTATCTCTTCCCTTTCTGTCATAATTAAGCGATTCAGATATTCAGTGAATCAGATAGTCGGAGTTTGGATAATTGGAGTTCTACCGTACCTCAGTATTTTGACACCAATTTCTTGCAGGATCACACTTACAGGCAAGTGGAAGGGGATTATATGATAACCGTGGTGACGCAGTTTGATGATGGATTCTTATGTAACTTCGCGATACGGATTGAAAGTAAATAATAAATTTTTTCGATATCTTGCTTAGTTTTTGACATATTGTATCTCAAAATTGACGTTGTTAGGTTGAAATTCGGCCTGGACCAGTAGAAAAATCTCACCATTACCAGATTTGATGATAAATTCGTATGTTACTTGACGATACAAATCGAAAATAAAGAATTACTTTTTTTATATATATCTTGTATAGTTCTCGAGATATTGTATCTCAAAAGTGTGTAGGGATAGGGCGAATCTGGCCTGGACCAGGAAAAAAAATCAAAATCACTATATCTATACGGTGAAAATGCACTATGGATGTTCTATTTTCTTTCCTTAGTGGTTGTTAGGTTGCAATACGGCCTGGACCAGAAGAAACATCGTAAAAAGCTCAAGGAACTATAGCTGTAACTGATTTTTGACATGCTTTATCTTGAAAACCAAGCAAGATATCAAAAACTTTTATTCTTTATTTTTTATTTCTTTCGTTGAGTTTTACAATAATTCATCATCAGATTGTGGCGCCACGGCAATGATAGAATTGCCAAGTGGAAATCTGAAGGTGCCTTATTGGGTGAATCGGGAGATTGAAGTCGTTAATGAAATCCGCACTCTGGAAATGTCTGCTGGGAGTTTCAACTGTGCTTTGGAGTTACAATGTGAATACAACACAATACATTCATTTTTTGCAGGTCTCAGTATGAAAGACTGGCTAAAGAATTCCATAACACAATAGATTTATATACCATAGATGCACTGTCATGTATGTTAACTTATGTAAATTACATTTAAACAAACTACTGCCAATTATTTTGTATAAAACTTAGAAAGAAATTATTCAAAAGAGTAGAAAAGGTTATTAGTTAAAAATTCTTTAATTTTTTTTTCTGAATTTAATCTTATCCTCTGCCAGACTTTTAAGATGTATTGGGAGCTTATTGAATATATATTTCCCGAGTGTCTGACTCCTTAAACAGATTTCAACAACTTGTAATCTTCATGATGATCATTTTTACTTCTGGTACCACAATTGCATATTTTACTATTTGTTCGAAAAATAATGTACAGTGACAATGTACGCATATACTCGGCAACCATTGTAAATATTTCTTGAACAGCTGTCTCCATGATGTTCTACTACTAGCTTCACACAAATTCTTATTACTCATGTTTTAGTCGTAAATACTTTGTTTCCATGAATATTTGTCCTAGAATATTATTACATATGACATGAGTAAAAATAAACTAGTTTGTTCATACAGAGCTCACCTATTTCTGAAATTGTACGAATTGCAAATAAGCCTGTGCCAAATCACTGCATACCAAGTCCGAGATGTGAACTGTCAAATTTAAATTATCAATATGCAAACCTTGAAATTTCATTCTCTGAACCTCTTGAATGGACTGATTTGCAAATTTGCTTGTCTTGTGTTCATCTATGTGATGTGCCTACTGAATTGCAAGTATTGAATTTTATCAAAATTTGATGACAAGCCATTAGATGTAAGCAAGTTATTAATATGTTCAGTAGAGAAATCTGGAGGTGTTCTGTCTCTTAATTAAATGTTAATATAAGAGTTATACTTAATTATAAGAGCTATGCCAAGTTCCTACCAGCATCCTTAAAATGCCATATTGCGCAGAGAAAAAAACAGAGGTGGACAAAAACAGTGTTAGAATGGAGCCCAATAGATCACCACAGATAGGGAGGAAGACCACCGGATGATGGGGAAAAGGAAAAACGCAGGGTTGTCTGAGTTAACTGGAAGAGGATCGCCCAGAATCGTTCGACCTTGAGGAAACTGCTTAAGTTCTACATGAAATCATGGCTTTAAGAGCCACATCAGAAAATGATTGAACTCTCTGATGATGATGCCAGGTTGTTCCACAATTCTAATTTTTCGTTTATCTGTAGATCCCAGAGGAAAGGAGCTGGCTGCCCTACATCTGACATAATGCTTAGTGGACTTAGTGTTTTTTTTTTTTTATTTCAATTAATCATATAATTAATTTAGTTTTAGTATGTTGTCTGATTCAGGCTTACAAGTAACGATTTGTGTGTCTATCAGAGAACACAATTCCGCTACTAAAATGTTCCTCCACGCTTAGTAATGATGTCACAATGCTGCAGCATTCAGTCACAGTGCATAATACTTTCAAGCAGTAATTAGGTTGTAATACATCCCTGACTTATTTTCAAGCTGAAATTAGGTTGTAATACATCCTGGATGAGCATGAAACTGCTAAACCAACTTCGGAAAGTATTTCCATGGTGTCTTGATTTGAGTATTGCAACAGTAGGAAGCCAATTGCTAGCAGAATTACAATCATGAATAGTCCCCATTTTGTCATGTTTCATAATACATTGTAATCTTAGTTTCAAAATGGTATCAAGCAGTAAGGAAACATGTTAATGTTTGTTAATTAAAGGTTCCTTTGAATAACTCATCACCACAAGGTCCTGTATTGGCAGATGATTTCTTTAATTGTGAAATATTTGTTTTGACATAGATAAAAGAGAGAAAGAAAAATGATGTGAGTGAGAGCAGAACAAGAAAATGATGGGGAAAGTAAGTGCGTAGAAGGCAAACAAACTTTTGATTTATGTGGTGGTAATTGGTGTACACACTTTCTTCAACTTGCCATGTGTTTCATAATGCTTCTGAATGATTAACAGTTTTGCAAAATATTGTCATTTTTAGTCGCCTTTTTATGGTTGGATGAGTGCATTTGTGCTTACATGCTTTTCCATTCTCCTGCCGTAAAAGATTTTTGTCTAAATTTACTTATAAAGGTAATCAAGATATTAAAAGTCTACCGAAAATTGCTATTCCACTACAATATTCACTAATGATCTCATAATGATGTTATAATCAATCGCAAAATGTATTATTTTCAAGCAAAAATTACAGATTGTAACACACCTTGAACCAACATAACACTGCTAAATATATTTTGGAAAATATTTTGAGTAGTGTTTTTACATTTGTCTACTGCAATATTATGATGCCAATTCACTACAGAATCACAATTTCCAGAAATCTCCATATTGAATAAGGAATTAGACTTGTTTATAATAATAATAAAATCCAACATGCTAATTTGTTGGATTTGCTATTTTTTTTTAGTATTGTATTGGCTCTGTTAAAATTTCCTGCTTTAATGTTTGCTGTAAACAATATGTTACTGTAGGAAATAGAAACATATTTACACATATGCTAGTGATGGTTACACAGGTTACAATGTGACTACCTCCAAAAACTAGATTTAAACCATTACAAAGAAGTGGAAGTGAAAATGTGTGTCACAGAGTAGTGTTTGAGACCATTGCTATTCATTATTCTAAGAATGATTGTGTTGATGGTTTGCTGTCAAAATTTAGGTTGATTGCCGATTACATCTTTATATATAAAATCCAAGGCTTGTGTCAATTTCATCATCACACAAAAAACACTGGACCAATACAAAACATATTCACAAGAAATGTTATTGAGGCAGTGTGAATGTTTTATATTTCCGATTGGTACCGCGTAACAATCATTCCTATATTTAAAATTAGGTTATACTGACCGCGACTCCACAGATAACTCTGTATTTGAGAAGCATTATTCACCGAAGTTTACACTACCACTGTTTTGATTCTGTTTTTTTTTTTTTGGTACGGATATTTATTTAATAAGTTATGTTAAATGTAGGTGCAGTAAAACAAAACGGATTACATTAATTAAACATAACAAGTATAAGTAATATTTTATTTACCTAAACATGACAGTAGTGCAGAAACATTTTTATATTCAATAGTTAGATGAAATGAATTGTGGTCTCTGTACCAGAGCTTATCCTAGTGTGTATTTAATTAAACTCTCTGTTTTCAACATACTGGACCACCCGTGCGAAAATTTCGTGAATAAAATGTTGATGAATGGTGAGGTTGAATGCTTGTAATATAATGAAAAGTAGAACTGTACTTTTGTAGCAAATATTATTTTTTTAGTGTGATAGGTACGCATCAAAATACTTACAACATATCACGAAACAGTTAGGAAAATTTAAAACACTCTTTATTTACGGCAAACTGTCACTGACCATAGCAGAATACAACCAACCTGAACAGAATGCACACAACATATCAACAGCTTGCTGTGCAAATAAAATGTATACATTGGAATTGTATAGCAAAACAAAAATGTTTCCGTAACAGAAAAAAAATATCCGAAAAGGTACTTATTGAATAAAAAAAAAAAAGCTTATTGACATCTCTGTGATATCTGCTGCTGGAATCTAGAGACTTGGCGCTGATCTCTCATATGCGTGCTACCTCTTTAAGCATCAAATTCCAAAAAATTCTTTCTTAATTTATGATTTTACCTAACTGGAGACCTTAATCATTAAAACGATATGATATTTATCAATTTTGGTTAGGTATCAAAGAAGATAAATGGCTTGTAATAATAATAATAAACATAAAAACACGCTGTAGAAATAATATTGATACTTAGGTTCTTTAAGGGTTGAATTCAGAAAAATTCCTTTTATAAAATATGGTGTGACAAAAGCATCCTTGTCTTTAAAATGATACCTCATTTATCAATTTCGGTTAGATGTCAAGTGAGGTAAAAAAAAAGTTTTAGAAATGATGATATTTTTGCCTCTTAAGGGTTGAATTTCTAGAAAGTTTTTTACTTAAAATATAATGTGACCAAAGCTGATAATTTAATATTTAAAACGATACCTCATTTATTGATTTCGGTTAGGTATTAAGGAAAATAAATAGCTCATGACAGAAAAATGTGTTGTAGAAATATTAATACTTTTGCCCTCTAAGGGCAGAATTTTGAAAAATTTCTTTCTTAAAATGTAGTGTAACGGACTTGAAGACCTTACGAACACCTCAGTCTTTAAAATGTTACCTCGTTTATCAATTTTGTTAATTATCAAAGGAGATAAATGACTTGAATCACAACAAACGCATTTTAGAAATACTGATATTTATGCCCTTTAAAAGGTCAATTCAGAAAAGTTCATTCCTTAAAATATGATGTGATCACAGTGGAAACCTTAATTTTTAGAATGATACCACATTTGTTTATTTAAGTTAGATATTAATGGAGATAAATGGCTCGTGACACAAAAATACATTGTAGTACCATTTATACTTTTTCCCATTAATATCTAAATTTAAAAAAAAATTACTTTATATATGATGTCACCAAAGGAGTCATACTCCTACTTCATTTATCGATTTTTGTTAGATATCCAGGGCTTGAAACACTAAAAACACATTTTAGAAATATTGACATTTTTGCCCTTTAAGGGTCGAATTACGAAAAATTGTTTTCTTAAAATAAAATGTGACCATGGCAGAGACCTTAATCTTTAATATGATACCTCATTTATCTATATCAGTTAGAAATCAAGGGAGATAAATGACTCATGGCACAAAAATGCGTTGTAGAAAAATTTATATTTTTCCCCTTTAAGGGTTGAATTCCAAAAACATTCTTTCTTTAAAATATGTTGTCACAAAGCTGAGACATTACTCCTTATAATCTTACTTCATTTATCGATTTTGGTTAGATATCCAGGTAGATAAATGGCTTGAGACACAAAAAACGCCTTTTTGAAAAATTGAATTTTTTTTTCTTTAAGAGTAGAATTAGGAAACATTTCTTTCTTAAAATATAATGTTACCACGGCGGAGACCTTAGTCTTTAATATGATACCACATTTATCTATATCGGTTAGATATAAAGGGAGATAAGTAGCTCGTGACACATAAATGCATTGTAGAACCATTTATACTTTTTCCCTCTAAGGGTTGAATTCCGAAAAACTTCTTTCTTAAAATATGATGTCACCAGAGCTGAGAGATTACTCTTCATAATCTTACTTGATTTATCGATTTTGGTTAGATATCCAGGGAGATAAAATGACACCTCATTCATTGATTTCGGATAAGCATGAAGACAGATACAGGCATGTGACCAAAAAATATCTTATAGAAATAATATATATGATGATATTTTTACTAAGTCTTTGTGTGTTGTTAATGCTAGATAACAAAATTAATGCAGTTTGTTTCTATCATAGTGAGGTTGCAATTTATATGTAACAAAATAGTAAAACAGCAGAAGTGTGTGAAATTTTACATTTGATGTGGTGTTCGGTCATAGTGGTTTGGATTTCAGTTGGTAGCACTACAGTCACATTTTAGATATTAATAAAATATACAACTAGTGAAATTTATGCAGATGGAAAAGTTGTTTTGCCTTAATTGGATGCATCACCTGAACCTTTAGCAGCATTTATTTTGGGTGTGAGCCAAGAATCTAAATTGTTTTTCACCAGAATTCGTGCTTTTAAATGACTTCATTTGGAATGACAAATGTAACTATAAATGATGATGGAAGAAATTTCTAAACAACATTTTAAGCGTAAGGACAAGTGTATCATTACATTTGATATTTATTCCCCAAGCCAGATAATACTCCAGATTTCTTATATTAGTAAAGAGAAAATCAAGCTGATTTTTCCACCTTAAGTAGGTGCTCTAGGGTAAGTCTTCAGTTGTTGACATCGGAATAGTGCGACACTTTGAGTATTTTACAGTTCATAGTAATAGGTCCTATTTCATATGAAGCCAACAAATCCCCACTCAGAGCAATATTTTTTATTTGGTGCTTTCTTTTTTGTTACTATTGACAATATTTGCAGTTTATTTTTTAGAAAAATATACTGAAGGTGTAAATCATCCCCCAACATTTCACCTAGTGGGTTGAATGAGGGTGAGTATACGTTTTATTACATTCCGGAAATGGCTGAATGATTTTGAGGAAATTTTGTATACATGTTTCTCACTGGGCGGCTAAAGGTTTGAAAGTGCTATATCAACCCTATCATCGCCTGCAATCCTGTGAGCTAAGCTACCATACAGTATATAAAATAGGATATTTTACATTGTGGAAGTGGGAAAACTGAAAAATTAATAATAAAATTTTACACAAATTGGTAAACATTTCTTTGATAATTTATCTGTGAATTAACACCAATAAAATCTCAAATTCCATGTAGACAAAGTTGCAGGTAAAGCTAGTAATGTTATATAATAGGATCAAAACTGTAAGAATGTGAACAGTCTTACCCCAAATCACTCCCGGCGGGCGAATGCCAGGATGCTTCCTACCAAAGATCATGGTCGAATTCCTTCCCATTCCTTGTCCCCTGTCCTTTGTTGCCTCTAATGACCTCAATGTCGATGAAGCATAATGCCATAAGCAAAAAAAAAAAGAAGTGTGAACAGCTGCAGGGTGATCTGGGAAGGATATCTAACTGGTTAGGTGTACATGGGATGATAATAAATGCGAAGAAGAGTCTGCTTATTAAATATACAGATAAAAAAAACTAAAGGAAGGTTGATTATGATCATAGGCTGGGGCAGGAATTGCTTGTTAATACTTGAAATGTAAATACCCTGATAATAAAGTCAACCGTGCTAAACACATTGGACAGGTGAGAAGAAATGGTTTATCATTCATTTATTGACGAAAGTTATTGAGGTGATGTACCTTAGAAGTGAGGGAGTTTGGTTAAAAAACTTAGGTCAGACCATTGCTTGAATATGATGGTGATGAGACGCACAATTTTGTGTACCAAATACAGGTGTTTGAACAGGTAAAGAGAAGGGTTGTGTGGTAGTAGCAACGAGTCTAGCATCATGCACTTGGTGGGTGCATATCCATAGCTGGGGGTGTGTTAGGGATATGGTGGTTGAAAGTGGTCGATCTAGTGCATTTTCATGTTCCGACCAAAGACGAGTGTGTCCCTATATTTCACTTTGCAGCCATAACCACTTAGTGCAGACCAATTGTGTTTGTGTGTGGTAGTAGCCTCGAGTTTTCCATCATGCACTATGGTGGTTGCGTGACAGTAGTTTAAGTGGTGTGAAAGATATGGTGGTTGACCAAGAGCATTTTCATATTTCTACCAAAGACCTGTGTCCCCATATTTCACTTTGCTACAGCTAACACAGATAACGGGTTTGTTTGTAGTAGTAGCCTTGAGTCTGCAATTGTGCACTATGGTGGTTGCATGTCAGTAACTGTGAGGGTGTGGGAGATATGGCATTTTGATATTACGACCAAAATGTAAAAAATCTTTGAAATCTTCTAGAAGGTACTAAAACTTTTGAGAATTTGACACTTTTCAGTTATTAACAAATGTTAATAATTTATATAGACCATATTTAGTGCGAATGGATTTTTACAAGTCTTTCTCTGGCAGATTGCTGATTTTGTAGCGAGTAACATAGGCTACTTATTTTCTTGAAAATATTTAAGGCTCTATGCAAAAACATAAAAACCTTTAAAATTCATGTCAAACACAAAGTTGTGGACGCCAGTAGTTAAAGCATATACAATAAGGTAATCGCCCACATAGTCGACATATTAGAATGTTGTTTTTTCATTTTCAAATCCTTTTAAGGATAGTGAAATGAAACACCACTTACCTTAGATGATGATTTCATGGTGTGAATACACAAAAAAAGAACACAAGAACAGGAAAAACAATGAATATTTTGGGACTTGGCTCTTTGTTAACAGGAGAACATTGTGGAGGGAGGGTGGTGTAGGAGACTGTCTCACAGAATGACACTATGAAACCATCATCTAAGATAAGTGGTGGTTAATTTCACAATCCTTTTATATATATAATAACAACAATAAGCCGGAAAATGCTTTAAGGCAATAAAACTAAGGACGGATAGGGAAATACGACCAACACTTACCACAGATGAAGGCGGCTGGGAATGACGAACACAAAAAAAAAACAGACAAAAGAAACACAATATTTTGGTATTAAGCCTTATTCTTGTAAAAGTGAGACACCAGGCGGAGCCAGACATGTACATGATGATGGCCATCTGGTGAATGGCATGGCCAGCATAGATGGTAGTGTAGGAGAGGGGGGGGAGGGGAGCGCAAATACTTGATCGATAATCAATAATGTTGAAGGTATATAATCATTGAAAGTGGTAGATCAGCATAGTGAATAATGGTAATGTTTACAGGTTGGTTTAGGTATCCGACTGTGCTACTTACCTCATGCAGTTACAGAGTTGCTTCAACTTTTTATATATATATATATATATATATATATATATAGTTCTTGAAACTGTGACACAGAATAAAACAAGGCTTCTTCCTCTTTTACCTACTCCTCTCTCCTTGGCCATAAACATTAGCTGATATACAAGATGGGTTCTCCCCCCCCCCCCACACACACACACACTTTCAAGTACTTGACTCATAAATTTTTGTTATAATTGTGCTGTGCCTTTACATGATAGAGCCTCGAATTGCCACTGTTTACAACAAAATATAGTCCTGTTATACAACTACAATATGTTTCAAATATTCAATTTATCTTACTGAAATCATTACAAATAATAAAGGAAAGGGAAATTAGACATCTATGGTTGACAATGGGGGCTGGGTTAGATGCCTTCTAAACATCTCACAAGTGTGACTTTTTTTACTTGGCTGGAAGCTTGAAGAATTTATTTATTTACAACGCCATGAAAAACTTCAATCTTACATGTTCCTGATTTTGTCGAAATTTCTATGTATGTGACACATGGACCCACATATGTTGTATATCTGCAGGAAAAGATATTCATTTACATTTTCTTATCTTTCAATGCTTTTACTGTTTGAGATACATTGTTAAGAACCGATATCTTACTCCAATCCTTTAGAACAATTAAAAACATCCCTACTCTCTTAAGCCTGAAATAAAATACTGATTTCCCTTCTGTGCCCAATTTCCATTGAGGCCTCACCATTGTATGTGCCCACAACTATCTCTACCTATTTCTCATTTTCACTCACTCTAATCCCATTATTTCAGTTACCTAGCTTGGTCAACAACAATTTCCATGTACAACTCTAGCTACCCTCATTTCCATACTCTCAAATTTGAATACTCATAATGTGGGTCCGGTACCATCGTACCATATTCTAGTAGTTACTTCATCATGGAGTCAGTACTCACTATATCCCAATGTTCCCTTATGTTTCTTATACACTTTTCCTCATGCACTAATGAGAACACGATGTTACACTTGATTTATTTGCAAGTAATCTTCATCAGTGATTAACTCACTAAATGTTTTTTTCCAGCAACAGAACAGTAGCAAACCAAAAGCTAAATCTGGCAAAAATGAAGGAAACAAAAACTCCTCAGCAAACAAGAAGAAAAGTGCTCAAGAAAGTCAGTGGGACCAGTGGAAGCAAAAAGACTCTGAGGTTTGTTTAACATGTAAAGTTCTTCAAAACAACTTTCAGTGAAGCTTCTATCAGTTTTGAACTAATTATGTTCTTCAGTATGCCCTTGTTTCAAATGTTAAACTGCACTTAGATCCAAAAAACCTCAAGCTAACATAGATCAGTGGAAGTGACTCTTCTCTTATAGGCATTTACCCACTGAATTTTGTCCCAAACAAAATCATTTTATAAGACAGGTATGAAGCTGGTTGTTATTTAATTTTCTTCTCTATTTAAATCCTTTGCCTGTTTCAACTAAAGTTAAAGCAGAAGGTTTAAATTAAGCATTGTTTTCTTTTTTAAACAAAAAAAATGTGTATAAAAGTTAGGTTGCTTGATTTCCTAGTTAGTGAAATTAATTTTGAGAAGATTTATAATTGATTAGTAAGCCCTAGAGTCTTAGGTTTGAACCTATTTTGTTCCCAACCTAATATTCTCGAAATTTTGTTTTTTTTGTCTTTTCTTTTGTGTAAACTAATAATATTTGTAAATTTAATAGGACATAATAGTACCTAATTTTTATGTTATGACCTAATTCGGTTTTCGGTGCCTAAAAGGACCTAATTTGATGTACTGATCCAGTCTGACTGTACTTTTGTTACTTAAATAAAACAAATGACCGACCGGATTAGCTCAGTGGTACGGGCCGTGAACTAGTAATCTGGACTCGGGAGACTCCATGGTTTCGAACCCCACCATCGGCTGTTCTGAAATGGTATTCCGTGTTTTTCTTTTTCACCTCCAGACAAATGCCAGAAAAGTGCCTTATTGACAGACTACAGCTGCTTCCTTTTCCTCCTTCCTTCTCAAAAGTTTCCTTTCCTCCTTCTACATCGATCCAAGTTAATGTCACCTGGGTGATCCGGCCAGTCATCATCCCTAGCTGTATCTATTACTACATGAATCCTAAGCTCCAAGACACTGCAAATGTAAGTGGTGTAAGAATGATCCCTCGCAGAGTCCAAGGGTGAAGCTGAACTTGGAAAGTAAATTGACTATGTTTACGTGTAAAACAAATGGATTTATTTTAAAATTGGAATAACTATACACCACAATATTAAATGGTGTGTTTTAACCTCATTGTTGAAAAGCATTGAGAAAAGCTGTGTCAATGTGATGTGGCAACTTCACATTATTATACATACAGTAGAAACAAATTGGCATAGCAAGTTTTAAAAATAGCTTAGACGTTAACAATCTCAGGAACACAAACCCTTTCTGAGAAATTAGCAGTTGTATACCGTCATCGTTCAGTGGTAACATGGAAATTAAAACATTGTGTGGGCCTACATATTTTTAGTTCATTAAAAGCCATCATGCCTAAACAGAAATCCTCAAGAAGTTGTCTCCTGTGAGAGTAGATTGGAATGTATAAGAACTTTTGTACAGATGGGAAAATTATATATTGTCAATCATGTGTAAAACTGGTTTGTTTTATATACGTATATCTTTTATAATTTTAAAAAATAGATTAGGTTTTAGTTGTTTTCACTTCCAAAGTAACATTAAGGTGGTAGAGTCTAGACTGCTGGATGAACTTTCATGATATTAACTGGGTATTATACGGGGTGTTATATTCAGGTGGACTATTTTTATTTCTGCCTTCCATACAGGGTGTTACAAAAAGGTACGGCCAAACTTTCAGGAAACATTCCTCACACACAAACAAAGAAAATATGTTATGTGGACATGTGTCCGGAAACGCTTACTTTCCATGTTAGAGCTCATATTGTGGACGGCTGTGATACAATACGCCATTCTCCAGGGCTGCATCAGCGCATCAGGGATTCCATGCGACGGAGGGTTGATGCATGTATCCTCGCTAACGGAGGACATTTTGAACATTTCCTGTAACAAAGTGTTTGAAGTCATGCTGGTACATTCTGTTGCTGTGTGTTTCCATTCCGTGTTTAATGTGATTTGAAGAGAAGTAATAAAATGAGCTCTAACATGGAAAGTAAGCGTTTCCGGACACATGTCCACATAACATATTTTCTTTGTTTGTGTGTGAGGAATGTTTCCTGAAAGTTTGGCCGTACCTTTTTGTAACACCCTGTATAGATGCCTGCAGAAAAATGATCCCACATACTACATCAGAAACTTATTATACACATATAATCAGCAACTTATTTGGCAAATGTTACCAGGAGAAATGCTTCTATACTGAAGCAGAGTTTTATTACAAGTTCAAAGCTGGATACACAAGATTTGTTTAACCTGCATCTATGTGAAGCTCTCACTGCCGCTAATATACCAGTTGCAACTCTTCAGAATGCCATGCTGAAAACCTTTTTGGAAGAATTTTATAACAGAAAAATACCAGATGAATCCACTTTAAGAATTACTTGCGTCAGCTGTATGAGAAAACCATTGAAGAAATACAGGTGGACATTGATGACCAACGTTAAGCAGTTAAAAAAAAAAAGGTTGCCAACCACTTCATCTGGTTAAATGTAGATGAGACGACAGATGCTTGTGGCAGATACATAGCCAGCGTTGTTGTGGGCAAGCTCACATGTGACGAACCTAGTAAACCCAATGTCATTCATTATGTGCAGATAACTTCCAGCAACAAACCACTGTATTGTGGCAATTGCTGTAAGGGATGCATTAAAGGTGTTGTGGCCAGATGCAGAACAGGAGGAGGATAAGTTGCGGTTGTTGGTGACAGGCAGTGCAGCTTATATGATAAAAGCAGGGGAGTGTTTGAAGGCATTCCATCTCCGAATGTAGCATGTCACCTGCCTAGCTCATGGGCTCCACCGGGTAGCTGAAAAAATTCAGGAACAGCACCCTGGAGTTAACTAGATAATTTCTTCAGTGAAGAAAATATTCCTGAATGCTCCATTGAGTCATTACTTTTAGGGAAAAGCTTCCATCAATATCCCTCCCTCCCAAACCAGTAGTGACACAACAGGGGACCTGGCTCTCACCCGCAATATATTATGCAGAAAACTATGAGAGCATCACGGAGGTCTTCAATGCATTAGATGAAAGTGAAGCTGTTGCTATAGTAATTGCGTAGAAAGCGTTGCACTCAGTACTAGCTGATCAGGAGTTCACATACATAATGACAAATTTTTACAACCTAGAATTTTCAATCAAGAAATTAGAAGGCCAAAGTGGCTCCTGGGCCAGTTGGAGTGTCTGTAGCAAAGAAGCCAGATTTCAAGAGGATGGAACAAATAGGCTGTGTTCTCTCTGGACTAAAGGAACAAGAAATACTGCCTTGGAATCCTAAGGAAATAGCTTATATGAAGTTCGCACCTCTTACCTCGTATGACATGGAGCATAGTTTTGCATTCAAAAGAATTTTATCTGAAGAAAGGAAAGGAGTACTTGACATTGTATTATAAAGTCACAATGGTTTGAACACTGTGGCAGTATATATTGTGTGTTTTACATTTTATTTCCCTTATAAATGTGTAAATTTCTAAATCAGAATTTTTAAAACCTATAAAAGCCTAAAACGTGAATTGAATAAACCTAAATTTGTTTTTTTTTTTTATCCTAAAAATCCGGGACTTATTGATTTGTGACGAACCATCGTGATTATTCCAAATCTAACAAATTATGAACTTATTTTAAAACAACAATGAAATAATTGATATATATATCGGAAGAAAAAACTATTGCAAAGCACAAATGAACATACTACGAATGATAATAAAATTAAATAAAAATAATTAAAAGAAATTCCCAAATGCTATCCTCTGTAGACAAAACTAGTGTCTACTTTTATTATGCTCACCTACAAGGACAGGTCTCCAGTGAGGACAATGGGAATCTGAGAACAAATAAGGTATTACATATCAGATATTTCATCATATTGTAATTAGAAATAAATCACCTAGAACTGATGGAATACCAGCTCAATTTGAAGCTTTTTTTTTTTTTGCTGTCATTAGTCTTTCCACTTGTTTGGTGCAATCCTCCATCCCTTCCCATCTTGCGCTAACCTCTTCATCTCTACATATCCCTTACAACCCATATCCTCAATTATCTGCTTCATATATTCTTCTTCTCTATCTTCCTCTACAGTTCACCTTAGACTGTTCCCTCCAGTAACAAATTAACCAATCCAGCATGTCTCAAAATATGAACTACCAATCTGTCTCTTCTTTCTGTAAGCTTCTTCCACAAACTTCTTTCTTCATCCATCATTTCCAAAACTCATTCGTTTCATACTTTGTCTGTCCACTTAGTTTTCAGCATTCTTCTGTAGCACCATATTTCAAATGCTTCAATTTTCTTTCTTTCTGGTATTCCTTTGCATTCGATCTAATTTTTATATTTAATATACTGCGATTGGTATTATTTCTGATACATTTCATCACTTTTGTTTTGCTTTAATTTATATTCAGTCCAAAATTTTACTTCAGTATTTTGTTCATGCCATTCAATAACTTTTCAGTATCCTCAGCTTGTTCTGCTAACAAGACAATGTCATCAGCAAGTCGTAGCATACTGATTTTTTCTGCCTGATCACTTATGCCACATAAAAAAAATTCTTTTTCTTCCTTTATTGCTTCTTCTACAAAATGAATATTAACGGGGATAGACTACAACCTAACCTCACACACTAACTGATGTTTTTCTCTCATGCTTCTCTACTTTTATTATAGCCACTTGATTCTTATACAGTTTATAAAGTATTCATCTATCTCAATATTTTAGACCTGATTTCTTTAATATTTTGTACATCTTGACCCACCTAACATTATCAGAGGCTTTTCCTAAATCAGCTAGCGCAATAAAAGTATATCTCTGTTTTTCTTTATATGACCTTAATCTTAAAGCCAAAATTGCTTCCCATTTCCTTTTCTACTTCTTCACACTTTTCTTCTAGCCCCATAAATATTAAACATGAGAGGAGGAAGTCAAGATACCTCACATGAAATTTTAAATATGGCAGTACCTAATAGGAGTTTAGAGAAGGATTGATGGTGCTGCTACTCAAGTAACCAAACCCAAAATACATCTTCATGTGTAACTTTGGTAAAAAAACTGAAGGTTTTGATTAGTAGTGTGGCAAGTCTGAAAATTCTCTTCTAATAAACACACTATGCACAGTTGTGGAGAAATAGAATCTTTTACTCATATAGCCTTCATCAACTGAGAAAAGAATTAGATTTATGAGGTGGAAAATACAGGGTGATTCATGAAGATATGTAAATATTTTAATATGTTATTCTACAAGTAGCACTAAAGAAAAACGTTCATAGAAACATAGGTCCGCAAATGTTTAGTTACGAAGTTACGGCTAATAAAAGATTTTGCCTGAAATTTAGCAACCTCGCTAATATGAAGCCATCGCAAAACTGTATGAGGTTACATTAATGCACGATTTCCATTTATTTTGTTGTTATTGATCTGGTGAATGTAGTAAAACAAGTCCCAGAGGGGTATCTCCAGTAGTTTTCCATAAATTCCATAAAAGCAAAGAAATAATTTGGGAAAATTTGTAATTTATTAACTACTTAGTCCATTTTTACTTTAAAAAAATCCACACAATTGCACAAAGTTTTCAACTGAATTTAATTTTGAAAAATGATGGTAATAAAGTTAATCTCTGGAATATCTGGAAAACTACTGGAGATACACGTCTGGGACTTGTTTTATTACATTCAGCAGATCAATAACAACAAAGTAAATGGAAATTGTGCTTTACTGTAACCTCGTACACTTTTGAAATGGCTTCCTATTAGAGAGGTTGCTAAATTTCAGGCAAAATCAGCCGTAACTCCATAACTAAACATTTGCAGACCTGTGTTTATATGAATGTTTTTCTTTAGTTTTACTTGTAGTGTAGTGACTTGGCTGCCACCCGTTTGGGATGACCCTCAAAGTCACTATGTCCAGCCGAGCGGTGAGACAAGGACAGACTGCCATAGAGATTCGTGGATAAGCGTCAACATAGGAATCGACGAATTGTTCGGATATGAGTCTTGTGATAGGATTATTACTAGGAAAATCAGGGCTAATCATTTCTGAATATTTACATGTTTATTCGAAACAGGTTTCTGAAGGTATGATACATATTTACACATAGACGAAGATAGCTGTGGAAACATTTACTATTACTGCATGAAACCGATGAAACTGGTGCAGTGGCGCCTTGCTAACCACCACCAACATTATGGGGATGAGGAGAGACAGAGCGAGCTTTCTAACGTTAGTACCATTAACCCAAACACGACAGGATATTGTAAAACATTGAAACTCTGCCTAACTAATCCTATCCGCTTCCACATCCAACTCCTTCTCAGTAGAGCCTACCTTCTGCGTTGCTGTAGAACATCTCTTGTGGCTGCAATGGCTCCGCTCCGAGCCCGGAGCCCGGTAACTTCTTTCGTTGCCTCCCGGCTGCACAATGCGACGATCAGCTCGACCGACAGGTAGACAGCCCTAGCTAGCTGTGCTTTGGGTTTTACTAAGATAACCCCCACTCCACTCCAGCTCTTTGGAGAGGGCAAACTCTGACATCACCTAACTGCATTCGGTCATAATGCCAGCTTGCGTTCTGGTTTTGGCGCTTGACAATTGCCGAATTGCTGACTCGTGCTCCACTTGCAGGTTGTGGCTCTCGTAAGGTTGCCTAATTTTGCTCGCTCGTCTGTCCTCTATCCCAACCCCCAAAAAATTTATAAATTACACAACTAAAACCTCTGGTTTTACTACAGTAGAATAACATATTAAAATATTTGCATATCTTTATGAATCACCCTGTATGTATATCGTTCTCTTCCTTGCGAAAATTTCTCAGAATTCATAAAAATTATATGATTCAATCCCCACTGCTATGAACCACTGTACATATTATATTTTCATGTTACTATTGGTATCCATTATCCTTATTATGTATAAAGCATATGTATAGCAAATGTATTTGTATTATTTCTGTTTTTGCATGACTGTTTATTTTTTATGCAGTTTGTTGAAGGGCATTATGAAGAAGATCTGCAGCAGGCAATTCTGTTATCAAAATTAGATTATGAAGAAAAGAAAGAAGTTTATGAGCAACTGAGAAAAGAATCTGCAGAGGAGGAGAAGCGTCAGAATTCTGGTGGCCCAGGCAAACGTAATAAGAAACAAAACAGTCGGGTTCAACCTATGTCTCTTGAACAGTTCAACAACCTGGTTGACGGAGAAGGCCATGGTGGTCCTGGCCCAGGTTCACCAGTTGTGGAACCCTTGCCACCAGAACCCGATGTTACATTTTTTGAAAGGATCCGAGATGATACCAAGAAAGTTCTAGAGCGCGAACATTCTGAAGACCGCAGGAAGGCACGTGAGGTAAGTTAAAATAATGCACCTTTGAAAGAATAAAACTTCCAAATACGTTTCTTCGCTATCAGTTCTTAATATCTGTTTGGTTATCCACTATTCACCATTAACACTAAAAGAATGCTAAGGAGAAAAAATCTAAGTTTTTCCTTTTCCATTTGTCTATAGCTTAAATGACTGTAATTTTTATTAGTTACTGTTTTTTTTTTTTTTGTAAATACTGTACCGGTCTTATCATCATTTGCTTAAAATTTGCTTTATTTAGCTCTTTAGCTACTTAATTAAAAGTAAAATTTCCACATGTTTTGAAAGTAGTACTTGCTTGCCACTGACCACAGGTTGTAACCTTTGTACTGCAACTGTACAAAACATTGTTTATTTCAGATTTATTTTGTGAAAATGTTTATACTTAAGTAGCTTATTAAACTTGTTACTGCGTTGCTTATATTTGCACAATAACCTTTATAATTTTTGCCCAGAGTTCAGAAACACTATAGTATGGCAACTCAGGTCATAAAAGTATCAGGCTACATAAGACTTGCAATGGGCAGAAAAAAAATAGCTGTAGTGATCTATCTTGACTTCGGCAAAGCAATTGACACTATCAATCTGGACGTTCTCCTGTCCAAAGTGAGAGTATTAAATGTTAATTGATTTGAATCTTATTTGTGGAACTGTCAACATTGTGTTGTGGATATCATTGAAGGCAAATTGCCATGGGAGACGGCAAACAGTGGTGTCCATCTGGATCAGTTTTGGGACCACTTCTATTTTCTGTTTATATAAACTACTAGCTTCGAGCCCGTCAAAAATGACAGTTTGAACGCCATATTCTGGCAGTTCATTTTTTTTAAATTTTTTTACAGTTGGTTAATTATATGGAATTGTTATTACATAATGCTAGTGGCCTTGATTTGGTTATGTTCTACATATTTGATTTGCTGATCACGTAGCAATACAGTAGTAACTTCTACTGAATTAATGATGACGGAAGTATAGAACCAATAAAATTTAAAACAAATTAGGAATCCCGGAAACTTTTGCTGTCCATATCAGTTTTATTCCTGGTCCAGGCACAATTCAGTATGATGCGTATGGAACTACTTTCACCCACATTAATTAATACCTTCAGTAACATGGCACTTATGAAAGCAGTTTAATTTGTTTGTAAAAATCGTTTCAGAGTGACTTATGCTGTAACAAAATGTGTTAGTGGGGATTCTGGTCATCTTAACCACAACCTCCACTAATATTGCTTTCGAAAATCATAGCTTCTATTACCTTTATATGAATAACGACGGGCATCACCTATGGTGGTAGTAGGACTTTATTCAGGAAAAGCTTGTAAGGAAAAATTAATTATGATTGAATCTACTGGAGATCGCGATTCCTCCAAAATAACATTCAGTAATGACATCATTATACTGCTGTAGTCAATCGCAAGACATATTATTTTCAAGTAGTAATTCCGTTGTAATACAGCCTATAGACTACCATTATTTTCAAGCAGAAATTAGGTTGTAAGTACCTGGGTGACCGATCTTCGCTCGGCATCTTTCGATTTCTATTTAATATCCAAGATTTCGAGTAAAGTTTGATTAAAGTAAAAGGCTTGAAGACTTCCTAGGCGTTTTGAGGTGCACAGTTAACCAAAGAGAAACTTCACTAACATCATTAGGCTTACTGGTACCTGAACCTTCTACGTAATGAGGTTAGAGCCGTTTTCGAGAAACCAAATACAAAAATTGCAACTTTTTTTTTATTTTTTTTTTATCGTGTTAAAAACTTGAATAGCAAAACGTTATCTACATATGAAATTTCATCCAAATCGTTAGATCCATTTGCGAGACCGCCTCATAAATTGCTTTCAAAGAAAAATGCTATTATTATGTTAAACAGAAATCTTAATGCCAGTCAGGGATTGATTAACGCTGCGAGATTTGTGTTAATTCAGGGCATTCTACGAAAACCCTTGATGATGGATTCTTATGTACCTCGACGAGAAAAATTTAAAGTACAAAATATTTTTAAATTTATATATCTCGCTTAGTTCTCGAGATATCATATTGCAAAATTGACGTGGTTGGTTGAAATGCGACCTGGACCAGAAGATAAATTTCGTCACAGCCAAGTTTGATCATGAATTTGTATGAAACTCGTCGAGAAAAATCGAAAATAAAGAATTTATTTTTCTGATACCTCAAGTGAAGAGATCCGACCTGGACCAGAAAAAGAATCCACAAAAGCACTATGTCGATACGGTGGAAATGTACTTTTAATGTTTTATTTTGTTCCAAATGGTTGTTGTTAGGTTGAAATACAGCATGGATCAGAAGAAACGTCACCAAAAGCACAAGGAACTATACCTATAACTGATTTTTGACATGCTATATCTCGTAAACCAAGCGAGATATCAAGAACATTTATTCTTTATTTTCGATATGTTTCGTCGCGTTCTATAAGAATTCATCATCAGATTGTGACGTCACGGTAATGATAGAACATCATCAGTGCTAAATCAATTCACTCCGCTAAAACTATGCTCATACCTCGCGTGGTAGTATTTAATGACAAACTAACAACCACTTTTTACAGTTAAAAAGTAAACGGTGATTACTTTATAACTGATACCGGTAATATTATTTTCAAAGAAGTTTATCACCTCTGACAAAACCAATCATAAATTTTTAATTATCTTCCTTTTTAAATGTTTTACAATTAAACTTGCAATGTTACTATTTCCACGCCTCAGCCAGTATACAAGAACTGTTCGTTTAAATATTCTTTGAAGTCAGAGAGAATCTATTTGTAGGCTTTCTGGTACCTGAATTGTCTACGAGATGGCGCTAGTGCCGTTTTCGAGATATCAATTGAAAAAATTGTTTGTATTTTGCAAACTCGCTTTTTTGTACGGAAGACAACTATTTAGGTAATCTTAAAAGTCAAAACATTATCTAAATATCAAATTTCATCCAAATCGTCATAGCCGTTTCCGAGATCCGAAATATATATATATATATATACAAGAATTGCTCGTTTAAAGATATAAGATAAGATACATCCTGGACCGGCATAATACAGTTAAATGTACTTCGGAAAATATTTGTAGAGGATTTTTGCGTTTTACCACGGCAATTCCTGGCGGAATCACGATCTCCGGTAATCCTGATTTATTTTACTTTAAATGACAGAAAGTATAATAACAAAAACAGATAACTGTCATTTATTTGAATGATATATTTGGCGATTCATATATTTCGTGTAAATTTTCTCCGAGTTTTTAATAAACTTCATTATTTCTTATCTACTGCCAAAAAAAATTCTTAGATTATTTTTTAACCTAGTACTTATAACTGATAAAGGTAATATAATGTAAACATAGAATACCCTTCTCCTTACATGATTTTTTTGCATCTGGTTGTCGTAGATAAATAAAAAGCAATATGTAAATTTAAACGAACGTACTAATTGTAACTTTGTGACATATAATTGCCTCACATTCATTTTTTTCCCTCCTGCTCTCTGTATTTCTAATATCTCTGCTCAATGCTATTTTGTGGTAGTAATATTTTGTTAAATTGCGAGTGTCACATCGCTTATACAGTAAATAGTCATATCCTTGATGATTTAAATCTAACAAAAAAGTTATCTTAAATCTCATTTAAAAACTAACAAATGAATTCAAAACTAAGGGCATCATATATAATGGTAGTAGGAATTTATTATGGAAACGCTTATAAGGAGAAACGAATAAGTCATTTTTAATGATATCTTTCATTATATGAATACATTACTCTTGTTAGATTATCAGAGTATTTGGTTAGGATTTAATATAAATAAATGCATTTTACTTTAGATGACGGAGACTATAATTTCGAAAATGGATAACCGTTATTTATTTGACTAATACATTTTGCATTGCGTTTCTCTGAGTTTTAATAAACTTCATTGTTTCTTATCGTCTGCCAAAAAAAATCTTAGGTTATTGTTTAACCTAGTCCTTATAACTGATACAGATAAAATAGCATAAATATTGCATCCCCTTATCCTTACATGAATTTGTGCGTCTAACTGATACAGATAAAATAGTGTAATTATTGAATCTCCTTCTCCTTGCATGAATTTCTGCGTCTAGCTGTAAATAAACGAAAAGCAAGATAATATGGTGGTTGTTGATTGGTGAGTGAAAGCTGGCACGTGACCCTTCTCTAGCCAATAGCTATAGTAGCTATAGATGACATACGCAGACTCCAGGTTAGTGTTTTATATAATAGGATGTGGCCAGTGTCTTAAGTCACCGTAACTCTCATCTGCACACAGACAACTTACAACTATACCTTAGTGCAACACCAGCGTATGTAGTTACTATACTCTATATTTCTAATAGACACGTTTTGGTCATCTATGATGACGTCTGACACACTATGATGCCACACTTTACGCTGCCTTTGTTCTAGGTTATGCACAATATTTAATAACAGTTCTAAGCATCTGCGAACAAATTAACTGTCAGGACACTGAAATAAAAGTATGTATTGCATTTAAATCAACACAATACTTATTAGTTGCTTAGATTTTTTATTTAATATTTATGTAAAAGTATTTTTTAAATCTTTGGTCATTAATTTTCGTAATGCTGGTGGTAGTTTATATAGATTGATATTAGAACTGGCACTTGATGTGACAGCAGACGATATGATTAATTTATCTTTTTTTTTAAAAACATTATTTAATTTATTTTCTTGAGTGTTCTGTTACTAAATCATTTTAACAAAAGTAGTTCCACACTGATCGCGAACTATTATTATTATTATTACTCCGCGATTCACTAAAAGTGAATATACAGCATAGACTACAATTAAAACTAAGAATATTACGCGATATGACGTAAGTTGTTAAGATTTATTTTTAATTTCCTTTGCATTTACTGATGCCATGTTTCAGCCGCATGTAACTGTGTCAATCAAAGGTTGTAGTATCTACCTGAATCATGAATATAAAAAAAGTGAGATGGAAGAACCTGTAAGATTTTTGATTTAGGTTACATCGTGATGCATTGTTACCACTAAAATGCGATATAGTTCATGTATTAATATGCATGTGATTGAAGTATTGTTTCTCTGGCGGAAAGTTTAGTATGTGGTTAGGTTGAAATGCAACCTGGACCAGGATAGCAACGAAAACATTTTGTTACAGTGCAAGATACTAGGAATTGCATTGAGCTTTATAACAATTCTATTCACTTCAGCAATTGCTAAGAAATGTATTGCTAGAACACTGATAGAAAAGTGTGAATTTCGTTTAAATTGACATATTAATTATCAGTTGCTTTTTTTACTGAAATCGTTACTTGGTTTGAAAGAAAGAAGTTCCAAATTGACCATGATCTATGCTGCCTAAACCACAATTAAAACTAATACTACGTGGCATAACATAGGTTGTTAAGATTTATTTTTAGCATCCTTGGTTTTCAGTGGGGTCATTATTTCAGCCGGATATAAGCTGTGCAGCCATTAAAACATTGATCTTCATCACATATAATAAGGAAGATATAAGAAACTGTGAAGATTTTGGATGAAGTTTGTATCGTGATGAATGATGACATTAACATGCGATACAGGGAATGTATTAATTCACATGTGATTAAAGCTTTGATTTTCTACCGGCGATATTGGCAGCCCCGCAGGGGTATGGTACGCAAGTGCCAGGTACTGGTTTGGCGAACCCGCGGTGCCCGAGCTGGAAACTTGTGAGCACCACAAATTTCCCACACCATAAACTCCTACTATGCTTCAACGACCATCGTAGGGCGTGGTGGTGCAACGTTGTATGCATAGGAGAACGAGTATCTTGGCTTCATCGCCCGGATCGCGAGGACGGTACAAACCTCTATAAAAAAAAACCTCAACTTCAAGGTCAGACACTTGCCGAGGAGGTGCATGGGTTAGAGGCAGATCACTTGCTAGTGTGGAACCTCAGAAGCCCCAGCGCACTCTTGTTGTATTAGCATTTCCTCTTATACTGTTAATACTCGTGGGACCAAAATGATAGCCCTCAAATCCTAAAAAAAACCTGTGGTACGGGTGTGCCTCAGGATAATATAAATACACCCAGTACAAAGAAGCATGCGAGGGTGGAAATCCGTCCTCCTGAAAAAGAACACAGTAACAGCTAGGGTTAGCTAATTGATAACGCCTTGGTAATAATGGCAAGAATGGAGGGATCCTTTGAAAAGGTCTCTCCGTTCTATATGCTGAAAGGCTTAGCGGGAATAGCTGGAAACCTAAAGAGCGTGAAAAAGCTGAGGATCGGGACACTGCTTCTAAAGATATCTACCTACAAGCAAGCTGTGGTACTCCTTAAGTGTGAGAAGCTCGGGTAGTTCACAGTTAAATGCGAACTCCATAAAACTCTAAACTCTAGCAAAGGAGTTATTACATGTAGAGATCTTATAGATATTGAGTCCAAGGAACTACTTAAGGAGTGGGGAACAGAAAATGTGGTCGAGGTCAGGCAGATCACACGAAGGGTGAATAGCAGTCTTGAAAAGACTGCCACCTTCGTCCTGACATTTGATAATCCGGCGTTGCCGAAGTCCATAAAAGCTGGCTATCTCAATCTGAACTTTTGCCCATATGTTCCGGACCTGATGCGCTGCTTTAAGTGCCAGAGGTTCGGGCATATGACGGCGAACTGTAAAGGTAACACCACTTGTGGTAAATGCGGAAAGGCAGCACATGAGCCTGGTATTGGTTGCACCCTCCCGCAGGTGTGCGTCAACTGCTCTGGGTCACATCCAGCCTAGAGCAGGGAGTGTCGAGTGTACCTTAAAGAAAAGAAGGTACAGGAGTTGAAGACTAAGGAACAGCTATCCTATGGCAAGGTGAAGAAACGGTTTAAGGCGCTTGCGCCACCGGTCTTCACCAAAATGTTATCAACTCCCGTCAGGAAGGATAGTGTTGCTACGCAGACGTCTGTTGTAGACGCAGGCATGAGCACAACATGCACGTGTCAGTGCAAGTGTGGTGCCAAACACATTAAGGTCTTAACACCGAGGACAGCGGACGTCGACAGCAGCACTTCGAAGTTTAAACACACGGACCCCACTAAGTTTCTGAAGTCTTGTTCCTCTTCTCCCCCCAGATCCCCATCTAGCAGGGAGAAGAAGGGGGGAAAGGCCTCAGCGGAAGAAAAGTCCGCAAGACTCCAAGGCCTTAGAACAAGAATCGTCTTCGGACCCTGAAGACGTTCAAATGCTAGTGGACGAACCTGTTCCTGTTCCTCAGGAGTAACCATCGGAGGACCCAACCGAACCGGGGCAGTTGAAGTTAAATAGGTAGGATGGCTCCCATACTTCAGTGGAACAACAACGGTTTTCAGGCTCACAAAGAGGAAGTCCAACCCTTAGCACGGTCTAATCCATTGTGTCTCTGTCTCCAAGAGATGCATTTTAGACCATTACACTAGCCAATGCTAAGAGGATATGACATATACCGAAAGGACGATACCGAGGGTGATCGAGCGAAGGCTGGAGTGGCTGTGTTGTCCGAAACTCTGTCCACTGGGAACCTGTAGCTCTCACCACTGATTTACAAAAAGTTGCAGTGTGGATTCATGGTCCCATTCAATTGACAGTATGCTCTATATATCTAGCACCTAACCTACCTTTCAGTTATGACGACCTGTTCAACATCTTGTGGCAGCTTACTCAGCCATTCCTCCTCTTAGGAGATTTCAACACACACAGTGCGCTGTGGGGCTCAAATGCCGATTGCCCCAGAGGCCGAATGGTTGGTAGATTAATAGAGCGAGAGGAAATATGCATCCTCAACACTGGTGCAATGATGCATTTTACCACTGCTTCCGGATCGTCCTCTGCCATCGACCTTTCATTGTGCTCTCCTTCAATAGCGGACTCCGTGCAGTGAGAAGTGGATCGCGACCTACATGGAAGCAACCACTTCCCCATATAGATGCATGTAGAAGTCGGTCGTGGAGGGATCTCACGACACAAATGAAACATCAGGAATGCGAATTGGCAACTCTTTTGCCGTTCTGTTGTCCTACAACCGCATAACAGCATACAGCAGAGGGTGAATCACTTCACAGAAGTGATTCACCATGCATCTGACGTCTCCATGCCTAAAAGCTCCGGAGAGCTGCGAAGGACGCCTGTCCCCTGGTGGAACGACGAATGTCATTCCGCTATTCAGGGTAGGCAAAGGGCATTACGCCGTTTTAGGTTGCATCCAACACCCGACAACCTAGCAGTGTTCCGTGTTGCAAGAGCTAAGGCACGTCATGTGATTAAGGAGAGCATGAAAAGGTCATGGCAGGAATTTGAGAGTTCAATTAACCGTTCCACTATGTCATCAAACCTTTGAGAGTCTATCCGCCGTTTATCTGGAGTGTACTCCCACCCACCAGTGTCTGGATTACTGGATTGCAGACATGTAGTTACTGACAAACATAGCGCAGCTGAGGGCAAAGAATTTCGCTGCCATCACTTCGTCTGCCAATTTGGACCTTAGGCCCAGCAACGATGGATTGCTGCCAAAAGGCGAATCCTGTGCATCTATTCATCGGATACAGAGGTGTATACTTGCCCTTTTTCATTCTGGTAGCTGGATTCTACATTAAACAGCTCCAATGAGACCGCTCCAGGGACTGATATGATCCAGTACCAGATGTAAAGATGCTAAAGAGTACCTTCTGGATATTTTTAACGATATCTGGACTGGAGGACACTTCCCTGACTCGTGGAAAGAAGCAGCATTAATTCCCATTTTAAAACCTGGGAAAGACAAATTGTTGCCAGGTAGCAGCTACCTTAATATTGCCCTAACAAGCTTGCGCTGGGAAGACACTGGAGAGAATGGTAAACCGCTGCCTCGTCTGGTGCCTTGAGTCACATAATCTGTTGTGCCGCTTTCAGTGTGGATTGAGGAAGTTCCGTTTCACCTTGGACAACCCGATCCTACTGGAAGCGGTAATACAGGATGCGTTTCTCCAAAGCCAACATCTAGTGGGGATATTTTTTGATATTGAGAAGGCCTACGATACTACCTGGCAGCATGTTATTTTAAAACATTTACACGAATGGGGTTTTAGGGAAAACCTGACCCGTTTTTTAAAATCATTTTTATCTGCTCATTGCTTCCGGTACCGAGTCGGTAATGAAGTGTCTGATTTTTTTATTCAGGGAAACGGTGTCCCTCAGTCCCACATGGTACTCCTTATATGTGCATAACTCTAATTTTTTGTACATCGTCCAGCCTGAGAAGCGCTGAGCGGAAGCTGCAACTCGCGCTGAACAGGCTGGATGAATGGTCAGTGCACACCAGTTTTCATTTCTCTGCTGAGAAAATCCGGTGTTTACTTTTTAATCCTAGTAGAAGTATTTTTACCTGTGCCCCACCTTACCTTGAGGAACACCGTTTTAACTTTTACTGATAGTGTTCGTTTTCTGGGCCTCATTTTAGACACAAGGCATAGCTGGCTGCCACATATTAAGGATGTGAAAGCCAGGGATTTGAAAGCTCTGAATGTTTTAAAATGTCTCTGTGGCAGGTCATGGGGCGTTGACCGCTCCTGCCTGTTACAGTTTTATAGAGCCTTTGTACGGCCGCGTCTTGAATATGGTTGCATCGTATACGGTTCGGCATGGGACAGCTATCTTCGGATACTGGATAGTGTCCACCATGCAGGAATTCAGCTTGCCATGGGTGCCTATTGCACTCACCCAATACCCAGCATTTGTGCTCAGTCTGGTGAGCCACTGCTTTCCATCCGGTGGCATCTCCTCATGGTGCAACACTATGTACATATTGCCACAACTCCTGGTAGTCCTGTGCACGACGTAGTGATGACACCTAACTTTGAACGGCTATATGCTAATCGCCGCAGAGCGACCAAACCGTACAAAGGCTATTTTAGAAGAGTATGGGTTTGAGTTACCCTCCTTTTAACACCACAGTTGGAGTAAATCTCCTCCCTGGCTTTTAAGGAGGCCCAGAATGATTTTAGAGCTGTCAAGGTTCAACAAGCTGTCTACCACTGACAGTGTTTTGACCAGAATTTTTAGTGATATTTTAAACCAGCATCAGGATTTTACCCCGGTATATAAGGATGGGTCTAAGCAGGCTAACAGAGTAGGCTGTTCCCTCGAGCGACTTACACATACAAGCTGGATGGCAGGTGCTGCGTTTATACTACCAAGTGCTACGCCCTGCTAAAGTCGCTCCAGCATATGAAGGTAAGTCGTTATATGAAACACATCATATGCTGTGATTCCCTCAGTTGTATTCAGGCGTTAGTAAACATGTTTGGTCCAGGACGCCCTCCTTTGCCTTCAATCATATGGAAAAGAGGTATTATTCTGCTGGGTACTGGGCCATGTGGGAACGAGGCAGCTGATGAAGCTGCCAAATTAACGTGCAACAAGGTCAGAATTGACTTTGATCCGGTCCCAAAGTCTGACCTTGCCTCAGCGGTGAAAAGATTTATTTCCGACGTTTGGCAGAGGCAGTGGCTGGAGGTAGAGCATAATAAGCTCCGGCTGGTCAAACCAACCATTCAGCCATGGAGCAGCTCCTTCCAGCGGGTGAGGAGGGATGAGGTTCTCCTTACTCGCCTCCGCATAGGGCACTGTCCTCTGACTAATGGTTTCCTTCTCCGCTGAGAGGACCCTCCGGAATGTGATGCTTGTGGCGTATCTTTGATGGTGCGCCACATTTTAACTGAATGATTGATGTTTTTAGACTTAAGGGCAGACGTTGGCTTTGCCAACAATCTGTCCCTTATTTTAGGCAAAGATAACAGCAGTGTGGCGAAGGTTTTAAAATTCTGTGTATTAGCCGGTCTTGCCCAAAAATTTTGGGCAGACCAGCATAGGTTTTAAGATGGATGGGAGGTCCCTTTACAACCTCCCATCAATGTGTATTGCTTTTATTTTTTTATATTTTAATAATCCCCATCTCTCTGGCCATTATGCAGTCAGTGAGGTAGGAAGCGTTTGTAAACGTGTTTGGGGCTGGTGGTATTTTTACAGCCACGTCCTTTTTTGCGTTTTATTTTGGTTAGCTGTCTGTATGGCTGACCCGTCTACAGTCGTCCATGCAGACGGTTATATTCTTAATTAGCCACACTGCTCAGCCGGTTGTTGCTATTGAGCTTATGACCACGCCATCGACGCGCCCTTAAGCCCTAACAACAACAACAACAACAACAACAACAACAACAACAGCAGCAACAACGATATTGGCAGAGATTGCGTTTAGCTGAAATGCAACCTGGACCAAGTCGACAACTGAAACTTTTTGCTACATCACAAGGGATGAGAAATTATAGCACATTAAGCTTTATTTTATAACAATTCTATTTAGGTAAGCAACTAAAAAGAAATTGTCAGAACACTCCATTAAACCTACCATTTTTGACGGGCTTTGATTAATATTCGTTTGATGTAAAAGTATTCGTTTAAGTCTTTGCCTATATATATGTAACATAAAAGCTTTATGTTTCAATTAGTAATACAGTTTTGATAGATTATTATTAGAACTGGCACCTGACATTACAGCAGAGGGCATAAGTAAATTTTTTTTTCATTAGTGTTCTGTTGCATAAATCATTACTTTGTTTTAACGAAAGTAGTTCCACACTGATCGTAATCTATATAGCATATACTACAAATAAAACTAATATTGCATGGAATAACATAAGTTATTAAGATTTTTTTTTATTTCCGTTGCTTTTACTGATGCCATATTTCAGCTGTATGTAACTCTGTCAGCCATTCAAACAGTGTAGTATCGATATGAATCACGAATATAAAAAAAGGAAGGTCTAAGAACCCATGAAGATTTTTTGATATCACCATGTATTAATATGTGTGTGATTGAAGTATTGTTTTTAAAATGGTACAAGTGTTCAGTATTTAGTTAACAGGTATATCAGAGGAAAAGCTCTCCATTCGCCTGACTGTCCCACTTGTTACTGTGCTTGACTGTGACTATCACTTGACTAACTATCCAACAATCTCTTCAAACTGTTCAACCAGCTGAGCTCACACGTGAAGATTATGTGGATTCTACTGTGACTGACCCACTGCAACTGACCACCCTGTGTGACTATTCTAACTCTTGTACACTCTGAGTTTGTTGATTGATGACTCTTGCCCCAAACTGCATTGTACCTTCTTAAAAACAAATACCCCCAATGCCCAACAAATTTTACCAAGATACAGATATAGTTAAAAATAGAACTGCACTTGTCCAGACTCTTCCAGGAAACATATACTTTTTCCACTTTTTTCAATAACCCTTGCATATTATACTCTCTCTCTATCTAAAAAAAATTTTTTTTTCACTTACATTTGCATGGTTACAACACACAGAGAACATTCAACAGAAAATGATTTACTTTTGGCCAGTGTATTTTCCTCTGTTTTATTTTAATAAGTGCTATGCCTATGGTTACTCTTATCCATTTAACAATTTGTTTCTGCAGTGTTACAAATTAATCCAGTATCACTTTTACATGAACATATGGCAACATCACCCAAGCATTTCACATACAATGGGAAATTTCCTTTGAATTTTTAATTCAATAGTCTAATTTGTCCACATCATTACTTAAGATTAATACAAGTAATGAAGGATGTGGAAAGTAAAGGCATCAGTTACACAATTGAAGACTGGAGGGCCGTGATGAACACGCAAAGAATTTAACAATTTGTTTCTGCAGTGTTACAAATTAATCCAGTATCACTTTTTACATGAACATATGGCAACATCACCCAAGCATTTCACATACAATGGGAAATTTCCTTTGAATTTTTAATTCAATAGTCTAATTTGTCCACATCATTACTTAAGATTAATACAAGTAATGAAGGATGTGGAAAGTAAAGGCATCAGTTACACAATTGAAGACTGGAGGGCCGTGATGAACACGCAAAGATTAACATGCTTTAGGTTATTTCTTGTAAAAGGTAAAGGCAGTGGGTATTTACAACTTTCAAGCCGTATTCCCGTAGGATCAGTGAAGCAGTGCTCTGCATTCCTATTTCCTGACCTTAGGTAATAGAGTGAACATGCCATCATCAGTGACACATTCCGGCCTTTTTTCATTACCTTCATGTGGAGTTTCACCCCACGGCAAAGGTATCAATATTTTTGCAATGCGTTTTTGTGTCACGAGCAATTTATCTCCCTTAATATCTATCCATAATATATGTAAATTAAGGCATCATGTTAAAGATTAAGGTCTCCGCCGTGGTAACATTATATTTTAAGAAATAAATTTTTCATAATTCGACCCTTAAAGGGCAAAAATGTCAATTTGTCTAAAATGCGTTTTTGTATCTCGAGCCATTTATCTCCCTGGATATCTAACCAAAATCGATAAATAAGGCAGGATTATGAGCAGTAATGTCTCAGCTTTGTGACATCATTTTTTTTAATATAAAGAATGTTTTTAGAATTCAACCCTTAAAGGGAAAAAGTATAAATTTTTCTATAACACATTTTTGTGTCACGAGCGATTTATCTCCCTTAATATCTAACTGATATAGATAAATGAGGTATCATACTAAATAATAAGGTCTCCGCTGTGGTAACATTATATTTTAAGAAAGGAAATTTTTGTAATTTGGCCCTTAAAGGGCAAAAATATCATTTTTTCTAAAATCCGTTTTTTGTGTCTTAAGCCATTTATCTCCCTGGATATCTAACCAAAATCGATAATCAAGTAAGATATGAGGAATATTGTCTCAGCTTTGTGACATCATATTTTAGGAAAGAAGATTTTGGAATTCAACACTTAAAGGGAAAAAGTATAAATGGTTCTACACTGCATTTTTGTGTCACGAGCTATTTATCTCCCATGATATCTAACCGATGTTGATAAATGATTTATCATATTAAAGATTAAGGTCTCCGCTGTGGTAACATTATATTTTAAAAAAGGAATTTTGTAATTCGAACCTTTAAGGGCAAAAATGTCTTTTTTTTTCTAAAATGCTTTTTTTTTGCATCTCGAGCCATTTATCTCCCTTGACAATTAAACAAAATTGATAAACGAGGTATTATTTAAAAGATAGAGGTCTTCGTAATGTCTTCGGTTCCATTACCACATCTTAAGAAAGAAATTTTAAAAAATTCTAACCTTAGAGGGCAAAAGTATTA
>JARYHS010012519.1:157305646-157490498 GCA_031002005.1 Vandiemenella viatica | reverse complement strand
GTTGGGCTGGTAAACATGGGATGAAGATAAATGTAAAGAAGAGTTAGCTAATTAGAGACACAAATAAAAAACAAAAGGTTAATTATGAATATAAGGTGGGGAATGAATTGCTTGCTGAAGACTTGAAATGTAAATATCTTGGGATTACATTTGATAACAAGCTTAACTGGGCAGGACACATTGGACAGGTGGTAGGAAAAGGTTTCAATATCCTGCACTTGTTGGAGAGAGTGATGAGGGGATGCACGAGAGAAGTAAAGGAATTGGGTTACAAAACTTTGGTCAGACCATTGCTCGAATATGGTAGTGTAGTATTGGACCCACATTTTGAGTATCAAATACAGGAGTTGGAGAAGGTGCAAAGAAGGGCTGCCAGATTTGTTTCGGGAAATTATCGCAGAATGTAATCAGTGACAGATATGATAAAGGAGCTGGAATGGGATTCATTGCAAGACAGGAGGAGGATGAGGAGGTCATGAGAGTGTACAGGGCGTATACTGGCGATGAGGCATGGAAAGATATTGCAGTAGGTATGAAAAGTAATTCATGGAAGGGAAAAGATGACCATGACCACAAGCTCGACTTCAGGCACAAGGGTGTGGGAAGATTCTCTTTTTTAGGTAAGGGTGTCAGGGATTGGAATGAGTTACCAAGGGGAATGATGAATAACCTCCCGAAAACGTTAAAAGACTTTAAAGTTAAAATTTGTAGAGGGCAAATGTAGGTGAGTGTAGGATAGGGGGAAGTTGGGTGTGTAGGGAAATTGCCACCGGAGCGTGTGCTCCATTGCATTTAAATTAAATTAAATAATAAGTTTAAGTAGTATATATACAATTCGTAATCGTCTAACGGTCTAGTAACCTGCAAATTTGGAGCGGTTGTCATGAACTATGAGGCATTGTAGGTGGGTGCAGGATAGGGGGAAGATGGGGGTGTAGGGAAATTGCCACCAGAGCCTGTGCTCCATTGCAATTTAATTAAATTAAATTCTCACATATGCTTTGGAAACATGCACATTAACATCAAAGGACCTTATCAAGATCCAAGCATGTGAAATGAAGTTTCTTAGAATGGCCCTCCAGAAAACTAGACTTGACCACATAAAGAATGATGAGATTAGATCAAACCTAGAGCTAAAGGAATCCATTGAATAGAGACTTAGGTCATCACGACTTAAGTGATTTGGGCATGTAAAGAGAATGACTAGTAATAGGCTACGAAAAACTTATTTGGAAAAATGGATGGTGGCAAATGACCAGTGGAAGACCAAGAAGATGATGGACTGACCAACTGAAGGAGGACGTAGAGAGAAGAGGCTGGAACTGGGAATATATCACGGACCAAGAAACTTTTCTGTACAGGAGACAGTAGAAAACGATTGTATTCAACAACCAAGGCTCGTAAACCACACCCGGGAAACTGGAGATGGTCCCCAACGATAATGATGATGATCACGGTGACATTGCCGTATTCCTGTTATGAACCTGGACCTTAACTGGTTCTATTAATTAGGCAGTTTTCGCGTACATTTGGCAGCCTGTATTACAAGTATAGATAAGACTAGTTATTTTTAGTTACATTTATATCACTCTTAAGTTTATAGTACAATAATAGGACATTTTCTTTTAAGCAATCAATTACAATATGAATGAGGTGGTTGTCTGCTGGAAAGACGTTATTAGTCATTAGTTTATGATCATTCGCCGTTTATCGGATCATACGGACAAAAACATTTTTTCTTTCTTCCAGAAAAATAATCTCACAGCTTATAGTTATCAATCGATTTTCTTTCAGACGTTTCATCGTTATCTGTGATAGGAAATTGCTGCTTTATATATCTGTTTTCATTTACACCTTTTGTTTCCGTAATATAGTTATATATAAATATACCGCAAACATTCGGATGCCGAAAAGTAATATGTCCTAAGAAAAAAGAACCTCTTTTCTTTCGCATAAAAATGGAACGTCAAACACTTGAAATTTGTGGTGGCTGCAGTGCTCGTTGGGAGAGAGGCGTTTGAACGAAAGAGCTCCGCATGGCGCAATTTTCGTAAAAGCGTGCTAGGTGCACGCCCGCGGATATCGGGAGAGGCGATCGAGGGGGAGAATCTGTCAATTAGCCTGAATCAAACGGATCCATCCCGAGTAACTGCGGAGGGAAGGGGCACAGCGCGGAGAATGAAGATGAAGGAGCAAGTGGTTAAGCCGGGGTACGGTGGAAGCGACAGATTATCGAGATGTAACATCGCATACAGATAGGTAACCCCAGCTGAATAAAATAATTACAATTTGTTACCACTCTAATGAAACCGAAGATAGAGCTATGGATATTCTGACTGTAGAAACAACAAAACCTTCAAATATCATCTGTATATCTTGAGTATTCAGATTCCATTAAAAAAAAAAATTCAGAAGTGACATGCTTAGTTAACACCTATTTTCATATGTAATTTTCTATTTATTAAATGACTTTCGTATACATTTAAAGCAATTTCAACGAGCAAAAAAACACAAATCCGGCATCAGTGGATACGTAATTAATGTGCAAATTCTAATAAGTATTTCGACAAACCTTAAGAAAATCTTTGCAGCGTTTATATAATTTAATAATGTTAATGAATAGTCCAAAACATTTTAATACCATCACACATATTAAAATATAAGGAAAACAAAAAGTTCATATAAAGGTTTACAACAATCATTTGTTAATTCCCTGCAGTTATGTCGAACACACAAGCCACTACTTCCTTGTTTCTGTGTTGTTCCATCTTTCTGCAAGGCAAAATTTCATCTAAATTAGGAAAACAAGCATAGTAGTTTTTAAAGAAAAGCAATTTCAGAGAGAAGTGACAGTGATGGTTGTGGTTATGGAATATTACGGTTCATTAACATCCATATCATGAGATCCTGGGATAAAAACTGTCACCAATACATTCTTGTGAAACAATAGGAAGAGGTTTCTCCTGAAACTGAAGAAAAGAGATAGTTTCTCTACTGAACATATACGTTTAGTCTTTACAGTAGATAGTAAAAGATAGAAGTGGAGTCAACTGATTGTTTTTTACCGTGAAACTTTCTAACAGTGAAGTTGTTTTACTTTTGAGATATGTGTATCTCTGGATGCGTGGCTATAAGGGAAGATTTCAGCACAGTTTCGGAAAGCAGTAATAATGGTATGACTGCTTGTGTCCCTTAATAGTTAAACCGACAGAACTACTCTAGAGAAATGTATTAAATTCACTTCCGGGGAAGGTCCGAAATTATTTTTCGTTATCGTCAAGCTATATATTGTTGAATATATTTTTTTATACTGGTCTCGAAACTACGAAATTTTACAATTACTGCTTTGTGGTCAAAGACAATACGCAGGCAGCAGATGGTAAAATTGATGGTTGTTTAAATTTGCAGACAACTTTTTGCTCTTACGACAAGAAGCATAAAACTTAAAAAAACGTCACGTTAGAGAATGTGACAGGAGACTGAAAAAATCGGTTCATCTGGTTCAAGTCTATAAAGGGCTAGTATTACTAACTTTGGCTGTCGGTGCACAGTCATTTCGAGTCAGGCATTGCGGTTTTAATCAATTGTTTTGCTTGCGTAGAGACGATTCCACTTGTATGACATCATTTTACTAAATTTAAGTGGTGCGTAGAGGAATGATGTGCGAGATTGCTTTCACCAGCCTTTCCGACTCATCTATTCACACTTGTTATAAAGGGCCAGATGTTGTGAAGACAAGACGTAAAGCCAAGAAGATGGGTGCATGATAAGAGAAGATATAACAGATCCTTATTATGCGTAAAATGCTTCCTGACGTGTGAATAAAACGAAAATTGTGCATAATTAGCAGTGTATCATTTAAACAACTGAAAACACGTAGTCGAAATTTGTTATAAGCCTCTGCCCCATCCGCCACCTTTGAAATGCGGACCTGTAAACACCTTATGAAAAAATATCACTTATGCTTTACGGATACCTGAAACGTATCAGGCATTGCCTTCCTAGAATTATCTCCCACTATTGCATCCCAGACTGCCAGACGATTTTAGAGAAATTGGTTTCTTCCCGACCAGCGAGTAAAGAACATCGTTTACTGGTGTTGTCTGTTCTGTTCAGGGGACTATTTTATTATTATTACTCCGCGATTCACTAAAAGTGTGTGGTGGAGGGTGCATTGCACCTATCGAAAAGGGTTATGGTTTGGAAGGGTTATAAGGGATATGGCAGGAGGCTGCCATGGGCTATTGTGAGGAACCATCCCCGCATTCGCGTGGAGTGATCTGGGAAAACCATGGAAAACCCAGATCAGGATGGACTATTATGAAGGCTAGATCGTTGTTGCCGTATCTGTGTGATAATTTTGAACTCCACCTGCGGGTTGTTTTTCACTCCCCAATTTTCAGTTTTTATCACAATTTCCACTTTTCTTCAGTATACCCATTATTTTAATTTATAGTTCTAAAACCTAATTACTCTAACGTTAGAAGAGAATAAAAGGAAGTTCAAGGTTTCTAGGTTAAATTTCAGTTGTTTTGTCTTTACTACTGTTCTAACCGGGCAGTAAAAACATTTATGAAAAAACGTTAAACTGAGAAGGTCTGTGGCTATTAAAACTCACTTTGGATGGTACAGTGTAAGTAAGTAGTTTTGAGTAAAGACAAACAAATTTCCAATATATATATATATATATATATACATATATATATATATATATATATGATCATTCCACTGCTCGAAATTTAGCTACTAGAACCCGATATTCCACTCTGATTTAGCATCCACTGTGAACTTAAACAAAGCAAATACAGTACCTAATTTGCATTGTACAGAAGCTTCTTACAAGCTGGAACTTCCGCAATGCGTTATCCAGCCACACACATCGAATGTGCTGCAGCTTCGAAACAACCTCACCGAGTTAATACCCAAACAAAATTATTATGCACGCTGCTGTACTTCAGGTACCTCTTCTCCGAACATAAAACATTACCTGGAGACGTGAAGTTGTAAGAGAGGCATTCAAGTCTAGCGAAAATTGATATGGCGTTACAGCAAGTAGTTGTCGAAAAGGAACGTAATCTGCTCTAGAGGTGGTAGGTGCGCTGTTGAGACCCGAGAGAGGCGCCGCCGACCCCCCGATCACGAGGGTCTCTTGCTAATTAACCGCAGCCCAAACAGACTTAATTAAAACGCCAGACGGAGGGGGCGGGTCGCCTCAGACCTGCATGCGACCGTCCCGTGTCGACACCAACTCAATGACCATCCCGACAAGGGATGACTCATGTTCCAGCAAGCTAGCGACTTCTGAAATCTGTTTATTGCTATCTAGCGAGTGTAGTGAAACTATGTATAAAAATACAAAAGGGGGTCCATTAATTACGTAAGCACAAATAGGGAGGGCAGTCCGACGAAATCACACGAAAAAGGGGAGAGGGGGGGGGGTAGAGATCCACAGAAAGTTCACGTCAACATTTCATTATTCATGAACAGTAAAGCAAACAAAAGAAAAGCACTCACAGAAGAGGTCTCCAGAATTACGAGGTCCGATTCGAGGGGGGTGTCCCCCATCAGATCTCGCTCGCCAATGCTCACCAAGGGGACGGGGAGGACCAAATTTACCAAAAAACTGCTCACGTAATTAATAGATGCCTTCAAAGGAAAAACTAAGCATATACCGGATGACCGCTGTGTGTGATAGAATTTCGTTTCCTCGCTTTCAAAGATATTGCATTTACGATAGCGTAATGGAGCCTGTATTAGCCCGAGATCCGGCTCCACGATTTCTGAAATTTTAATTAAATGTAGTTGTGTAGTTGCGGCCATATTTTGATAGGAAACCCGGAAAAACCGTATTCTCTATTAATATTTATACATAAAAATTGCATATCGATTAAAAAACAGATGGACGCAGAAATCATGCAAGCGGATCTCGGATTATAATTCCTGAAAGAGAAAAGAGAGGAAAAAATTACATCTCTGGGTTCCTGTTGTAACACGTCACTACATGAGGTTATTGCAGATTGGTAATTTTAGTAAATTAATGTGTATATTTAGGATGAATGTGATAATTTTAAAGTATAAACATTTAATGTTAAGGAGATGAGATAAAATATTTTAGAGTAGGCAGACTTCTTCCTTGGTTGGCGGGGAGTCGCTCAGACAGTTGGCTTCTAGGTGTCTGTGACGAACTTTAGCTTCCCGAGTTTTTTCCGAAAAATAATGAAATTAGCTCCTACGTAGAAGCACATTTTTCGGCAAAAACGTCAAATTCCTTGAAAATAACGAGTACCGTATATTAATGCCTCTCCATCTATGAAGTATCACCTAGGAAGATAAAAGATGATCCTCTTTATAGAAAATAGCTGCTCAAAAAGTTCTAGATCTGGTCCAATAATAAAGGATACGAGATATGGGGTCTCCATCACTCCATCCGATCAACTCGTTATATACTTTATGTTAATTTCTAATGGGCTATTACGGTCTGAGCGTAGTTAGTGACTCCATCTGGCTGTTAACAAAGTACTGTTGAGCTTGCATGTCTTGTGATACTTTCTTTATGGAAAATGTATTCCTTTGGAGGAAACAGGCGACAATTCGGGTTCGAATTCCTGTCTCTGCGGTGATTATGAAAGACTTTTAAGCCGGCCTTCACCTCTGTTACAACTTGCTGTGTAATGTGAAATACGCCAGAAAGCTTCCGTGATTCGGATACCGCGTTAAACTGTAGGTCCCCTTTACCCATCGGTTGCCAGCACAGAGGCGCATGCGCGGCAAATCGAAACTCAAACTGGCGCGGCGGCCGAACTACCTATCCTTTGTGATCTCCCGTCCAATGATACCAAACGTATTATTATAGTAACTTATATATTAAAGGAGCTGTGTTGGGAGTCATTGGAATATAGGAAGCGGGGGGGTGTATATTGGCGATGAGGCTTTGTTTGAGTTCGTTGAAGAATTTGAAGTAGTAGTACGTGGAATTGTAAAGAAGACCACAATCATAATCTGTCTCTTGATTCCAGGGTGATTGAAAATTTTATTTACCACGGAAAGGACTTGGATAAACTACTGGGAGATGTGATAAACAATGAAAGACTTTAAATTAAAAATGCAAATGAAATTGCGTAGGAAAATTGCTACCGGAACAGATGCTTTATCGCAATTATATTACGTACAGTACAATACACTAATTGGTAGTTTTCACTAGTACCTAACGTCCTAATAAAACAACGTCTCAGTATCGTAATCAGGACGAGATTTACAGGAGACGGCAAATTAACTCGTGCCTGTCATCGGGGATGGTACCGTCCACCCGTGGGCATTGAAGAGATCATAGGGGGTACAAGGCAATTTTAGGGGGAGCTGAGGACCAACCACCACCCCCTACTTACAGTATTATATCCGGCTTTAAGGGCTGCAACATTCCTATCATCATTTGTAGCCAAAAGGGAATTTAGTGTAATCAGCAATTTATGAGCTAAGAAAAGGAACAGATCGTCAATAGAGGAACGCGACGATTTGAGAACGTTTATAACAAAGAAGGGACCATATATCTAAAAATTAGTAGGCCTACCATTACACCTAAATCAACCATCTAATTAATAATATTTTTTCATAATATATATTTGCTAATCAAACGAGAACAATACAGTCAATACCTTTTAATAAAGTAATTTTAAACATTTTCTCTACATACGATACTGTACACTACACATAAAAGGGGTGCCATAGAATCACTATTTCAAAAAGTGGATTTTGACCCAAAAATGTTGGAGCACTATGGGTTGCATTATTTATTACAAGAAGAGGAGTTTGTGTATACGTTTTTCTTTTATCTCAAAAGGGGGACGGAGAGTAATTTTTTTCGAAAAGGGGGGCGGTAGACCAAAAAGTTTGGAAATCTGTGCCCTAAAGCCCCAAACCTAGAGAGAGAAGTTGATTTTTTTTTTAACTGCTTTATGTCTCTCAACAGCGAGGTCTTTAGAGACGGGAAAGGATGGTGGGCAAGGAATGGGAAGGAATTCGGCCATGGCCTTTTTAAGGAAGCATCCCGGCATTTGCATGGAGTGATTTGGGAAACCATGGAAAACCCAAAGCTGGATGCCCGGACGGGGATTCGAACCGCCGTCCTCCCGAATGCGAGGCCAGAACGCTATCCGTTACACCCCCACGCTCGGTGAGAAGTTGAAGCCTTTCAGTAATCTCGATGATTCTCTGTTTAATAACAAACTATCTGTCTTCAGATCTACACACATGGGGAAATAGACATATTACCACAATTTGTATTGTAAGCCCTCCATGAATGTTAACAGAAACGAACAATGTATTGCATCTGGATACGTGAGAACGCGCAGGCCGCTGTCTGGTGTCGGGGGACGTGAGCCTACGGCCGCAGTGAGACAGTTTCTAATTGGCCGGCATTCTCCGAAGCACGTGCGCTTCATCTCGCGGCCAGCGGAACAAGTTTTCACTTGGACTGTGGGTTGAGGTTACGAAGGTTCACGCCAAAATGTTACCATATCGCTTCAGCAAAATGACGTTGGATGCAGCTTCGACAAATGACTTTTTTTCCAAATATACAGGGTTCCCCTTAATTATAATTTTTTTAAGTCACAACACAGAGGCAGCAATAGTAGGGGGAAGACCGGGCAAAGCGGCCAAGCTAAGGTTCGACGATGTTTTAAGGTAACTTACAATATATCTAAAGGCATCAAAATCGTGGGTTACAAAGTTCAATTATCCTACTACATACCAGAATTTTTTAGTTACCTTCGCATTAAGTTTAGTTTCGTACCTAAAATACCATGTCGGGCAAAGTGGCCACCAAGCTTCAAAATCAGAAATGAGTGATTAAAAACGCTCTAAATTTGCAAAACAGTGTACTTTTTTTTGTAAAAAAAAAGGTCATATAGCTTGTAAACAACAGATATTATAACGGTCAAAAGGCACTTAAATTGCAATCTTTCGCGAACAAAGGAATGGCTGATTCGTTCAACTCCATCAAAGAGTTCGTGAGCCCAAAGTAACACATATGGCACTAGATCCATAGTTCTTGTGATCTTGAGCTGAAATACTTTCATTGCAGAACAGGCACTGTGTGTATTCTTGAACATCGTCATCATTAAATAACTCTTTTTTGGGTTAGATTTCCTGCGGTTGGTGGTTTTTCTATCTAGCATTGGTTTCCTTCTTTTTTTTGCCTCCTCCGTTTGCTTTTGTAGCTTCAAGTGCATTTTTATATGAAAACCTTTATTTCGGCCTTTGTATTTTGCTTTTTTCTGATATTGTTGCACAACAGCCTTTGCGCTCATAGAAAAAGTAGTTCCCGGTCGTTGAAATACCACCACAAAATAGAAATTATTTAATTACTTTTGTTTTCTGATTATTATTAATATACTCACTTCAGCATCACATGATAATAAAGCATCTGTTCAAAGCATTGTTGTTAATCTGCAAATCTGCGAGGAACAAACAATCCGTGTGCAGCACAGAGGCCACAGTCACCAGCAGGTGGCCACTGTGGCGCCATTACAGAAACGTCATTCTATCTTAACATTGCAAAGAAACAATCATTATCACCAAATCAGGAACTTGCCGCAAAAAACATCACTCTTGCAAAAGAATTTTGTTCAGACGCGGTTAGTCATCTGATTTCTTAGTAATAAATTCATAAACTGACCACTTAGCAAACATCAGGTCCATCAAAACCCCAAATATTCTGATAACTTCGAGAGACGATATACTTACCGGATCGGGCTTTTCAAGGTAACAGAAGGCATTAAGCTGCACTAGTTATGATTTTTCCCGTGTGATTCCACCATCCCTTGGCCTCAAAAACCCCCATGGCAACTTTGCCCTGCTTTCCCCTACATCTGGTAGAAGAGAATAGCTTGGGAAACGGAGCTCTATATTGTATTTTTTCAGTTTTAATGCATCCAGAAAGACCAACTAGATATATATATATATTTTAATAATCCTGTCTCCAAGGCATAGCCAGTTACTGCCACGAAGCGTTCTACGCTTCCATGGCAATTCCCTTCGTTAATATTTGAGAGGAATATTTTTCCACGAATTACCAACACTATTATATGCATAGCTATTGCAGAGAAGTTTGCGATTTAATATAAGGTTTGGTACACAATCTGATGACTAGACAATTTTATTCCATCAGGCCTCTTTCTGCACTGCAACCGCTCGTGTTTGCTGTTACTGTTTGGGAGATTCACGCATTTTATGGTTTATTCAGAGTATTTTCTTAAAGATTAGTAATGTTCTGCTATGACCGTATTATGACAGTAATATTGACGAGTCCCTCCCGTTGGCTCAGGACTTGACTGGTATGACAGGAGAGGAAGTGCACGATTCCTGATCACCATATAGCGTATTAGAACACTTGGGTTAAATCACAAACCTCTCCGAGGTGCGTATGAAGTGAGGAGATACGACACTCAGTGGCGTAGCTAGGTTAACAAGGGCCCAGGTGCAAAAAAATATTTTGTGCCCTCAGGCCAGACGGGTGACCTTATTATTTTTAGCTCTACCAAGTCTTGTTAGGTTTGCTGGCAGGGGCCCCCTGATTTGCACTTGGGGACCCCCTGAGTTTGGGGGCACCAGTGCACGGCACCGCATTGCCCTTTGATAGCTACGCCCCTGCACTTGGCAAATAGTAGGTCGAATGGGGACGTTGATATTGGCGGCCTCCATGGTGTCCATATACGACCTAGATACATATTCTGAATATTTTGCTCAGGATTTTCAATCAATTTAAGCACTCTTAAACTAAATTTTGCCTTGAACTGGAAACTAAGTTGGCATCATCCAGCTCCCACACTTCGCTCCGGCGATAATTCCTGAGCCAAGGTTTTATAAAGGCTACAAACGTCAAATTCTGGAAGCATGGTACATTCCCAAAACACTGAATTTAATCAAATCAAATTACACAGACGATGCAAAGTAATGTACTTTAATTTACTAGGCAGTAATACTCATACTAAATGTTTACTTGTATGATAATTTAAATCTATCACACAAAACTATGTTATCCAACCACACAATCAGCATGACTATTAACCTACTTGCTGTTTGCTCATCTTTACCAATATCGTTTCGCTCTTTGGAACCTTCTTACATCTTGTTTGTAACTGTTTTCGAAACCGTCCTCAAGCCAATTCACACAAATCCTTTAAAATTACTAAAAATCTCCGAAAATGACCGAAATTATCCCCAAAAGTATCAGATTTAAGGATTTTAACTATGCAAAGCTGTTTTAATTTCTTTTCCACAAATTACAAACTCGTCATACCATTCCAATGACACAAGACACAATACATCTGCTTTTAAAAATCGTATAAACAAAGCTGCTTTGCAGAAGCCATTGAAACTTGATATTCATTATTGTGACACAAGTACCAACTTCACAAAACAGTATTAATACCAAAGTTATCTCCGTGCCAGGCCAAGTATTTTTAGCCCTGCCTTCAAACACGAGTCACAATCACAACCAACATATTGCTTACAGAACACAGATGCTACATATCAGACATACTATATGATATATAGTAACATTTAAGTTTCCTTATCCCACAAACGATACACAACAAATGAAAAGCAACTCTGAACAATGAGAAAACGCTGGGAAGACGACTATAATACCAAATGACAAGTAAAATTTCAAATATAATAAATAACGAATCTGCCAGTGTGGCTGTGCACATTAAAGTGACACTACACCGGATCAGGGAGGTACAACGGGCCTAGATTCAAATCCTCGGCAATCTCCTACATGAATTCTGGGACTCATAAACTAAACACGTTTCAACAACTGATGACTAGACATCCGCTTTGCCATAAAATCTACGACTGACCTAGTAAGCCGGTAGTAGATGCTATATTGCTTTCAAAATAAGTACAGCCTTGGAAGAGGATGAACTGGATAACTCGCAAAAATAGAAACATTTAGACGATAATAATGAATAAAGGATAAGACAAGTTCACAGTGTATGGAGGTTGATAAAAAAAAAACATAGAAAAATATCAAATTCTAAATGAAACTTACCACAAATTCAACATCAAGAAAGATTAATCCAGTAGGTGTACTACGAAATATCACACCAAATAAGTAAGAAAAGGAAAACTTAAAACAGGATATCACTTAACAGCATTTAACCTAGTGTTCATTTTTGGTTTAATATGAGGGAATATACTGTTGCTACTTAAGTACCAGAATCCACGTGATACTTGGGCCAAGGTAGAGTAGTACAAGGAAGTATAAGAGATAAATATAGCTATGTGCAGTTGTTTATGATATCCGAACATGTGAAATTTGAATTACTCAATAAATGTTTGCTGTTATTGCAGATAATTCCAACCTACACTCATGGGAAGACTAATAGAAAGATATTTAGGATGCTTACACATGCAGTTTTAGGAGAGTAAAGACTGCTGCCAGCATCGAAATCTGCCATCAATGTACACTTACATTCCATTATGCAAAATCCTGTGACCTCATTCAATCATATTATTTATGTGTGATTTGATTCTAAACATTGTTTGATTCACTGCAGCTCCAGCCACACCAGAAAGTAGGTTACCAAACCAACATTCAAAATACAGTAATCTCTGAGGGGGCAAAAGCAATATTTCCATGTTATGGCATGAACAATTGTAAGCAAGTATTGATATTGCTTCAGTATAACAGCTTCAATGATCACAAAACAATGCATGTTTCAAAAATGATTTTTGGAGCCAAAAAAACACACCAGACGGGACACAATAATGAAATTTTACAAAGAAATGGCTGGGTCAACATTACTATATGGGCGTGAATCGTGGAAACCGACTAAACAACAAATAAAATGGGTAGAAACAGTTGAGGTGAGGTTTCCGAGAGTTGTGGATGGATATTCTTTTAGATAAGAAAAGAAGTGAAGAAATAAGGAAAGAATTGAAATTTTTTAATCAGAATGAGGAAATAATTAGATATAGAAAGAAATGGATGGAGCATGTAACATGTATGGAGGAACCAGACCACCAAAGGTGCTACTAAATTACAAGCCAACACAGGGAAGGAGGAGGATAGGTTAACCTAAGAAGAGGTGAACACAATTATGAAAAATATTTTGTAAAAGTGTGATGAATCTTGCAGGGCAGAAAAATGCTCACAGCGGGCCGCATGTGGCCCACAGGTTGGCCACCCCTGGTTTAAACCCTGAGGATGACTATATATATATATATATATACAATGAATGTTGAATTTTTCATCATTAAAGAGGATTTTTCTGCCTACATTTATTTCCAGGAACTATTCTGATTATGCAACCCTATTTAGATCGACATCTACAGCACCTTTCTTTGAATTCTGGCCTTAGCAACTATAATGCCTTATACTACAAACATATAGTGAATGAGTATCCAGATTGTTGACAGCTTTTGCCTCCAGTTTCTTCAACCTATTTTGATAAACAAACATCTGATTTGTTCAAAGTGTCAGAGCATCTTTAAAATGTTCCCTAATGGTATAACAGCAATATGTTTTTCTTTATCAGATAACTGCAAGTCAAAATCAAACACCAATTTTTATCATAGATGACAGCACTACAAACAACCTGTGAACAGGTTACCTTGAGTTAATTACAGTAAAGAAGTAAACTCATTGTAATAACAGTATATACATCCCTAATACGAAAATTCAACTTACCATTTTTGGGTTATTCAGGCAGTTTATTTCTCTGGCACTATTTACTTTAAAAAAATTACAGTAGCAAGATAGCAAAGTTGCTGACTTATACACATATTGAAAAAAAAAAAAACTATAAAGTAAAAAATGTATCCCCTAGTAATAGTAAGCAATAATTAAAACAAACAAATACCACACATACTCTCATTCTCTAAGCATCTTAGCTGCCCATAGCAACCAGTGCAACATGTAATATAATTTTTGCAATAGTTTTACAAATACAGAAATTCGCTATCAGTTAATATGGTTCATAATCCTTATCAACACTGAGTATTAACAAATTTCTTTGTCAACATGCACAATGGCCCAAAAGAGTTACCACGTACACAAGAATTTAAATGGCAGGTTTAAATTTGTTTTATAAAATTTCATTCAATAAAAAACACATTTACTTTTTGTTATTAAATAATGTTATTTCTGGCAACAAATAGTACAAATACATTAAGTATTATTCAGTCTCCAGTTAACATTTAAGGAAAACTAATCTTTATTTCTGAGGTATGTTTACCAATAAAAATGTATTACAAACCAAAATTACCATCATTAACAAAGAAAACATTAAATCTTACTTTATAATCAAAAAACAGAACTGAACTAAATGATACATTCTCCTGTAACAAACTAATTTTGGAAGCATTCAACCACACTATTCTCTTAGACCCTACACAGCAGGAACATAAAAAAAGGCCCCTTGCCTATTCAGAGACACAAAGATGCAAAAAAGTTTTACCAGGGAAAATTTATTTGCAGGTAGACAGTAAATTTTGATGGGATTAACATAACCGTAACTTTCTTCAAAACACACATTTAACATATATAGCACCATATAGATAAAGGCTCTGCTTCAGAAAGTTTTATTCGTAGTATGACAACATGCAAGGAATTTGGAAATGGAAGGCAATTCTGGTCTATTTTTAAAACACACACATAACTATAAGCTGATACATAATTTTTCATCACATACATCAATCTAGAAAGCAGAAGAGATATTTAATGTCACATTATAAATAAAAGAAAACTTTTAATTCATGTATTCCTTGAGATGTATTAATGAGTGCTAAGAAAAACAATTAGATGTTTATTTAGTAGGAAATACTTACAAAAATATGAACAACATTTGAAAAGGGTCACTGTGCTGTTATCTGAACCAAATTTGAGAAAGACTTTTCAGAATTTGGACATGAACATATATTACCATGAAAGAAAATGTATATGAACTTTCTGAACATGTAAAAAGAAAAATCACAGATTCCAGTTTTAAATTCCAGTTTGATAATATTTCTTCACATCCCAAATAGAAAAGAACTATTGTCCACAATATAACTTTAGACAAATCACTTCTCTTCTGAAGAAATAAAATTTCCTCACAGCTTTAGAACAACTTGTTCCCCTGAGCAACTGGCCACATTGGTCTCCTTAATCTTCTCCAACAATCACTGTGCAGTTTCACTTGCAGTCCTCTTTTTGTTCTAAACATGGAGAGAAAAAGCTTATCAAATAATTTCACCTAATAATTGACTTACAATCTACTGCCATCTATAAAGAGTTCTAAAATATTATTTTGTGAATAATAATTGTAATTATAAATAACAAAGGAAAGGGAAATTTACCCATCACATACCAAACATCACATGCTTCAAAATTACTGACTAGAATAATATACAGAAGGATGGAAAGGGTAGTAGAAGAGATAGTAGGTGAAGATCAGTTTGGGTTTAGGAAAAATCGCGGTACAAGGGAAGCAATTCTGTCTTTAAGATTAATACTTGAAGGGCGGATCAAGAAAAACAAAGATACTTTTATGGCATTTGTTGATTTAGAAAAAGCTTTTGATAATGTTAGGTGGGACAAGATGTTCAAAATTTTAAAGAAGTCAGGTCTAAAGTATCGAGATAGAAGAATACTCTATAAACTATATAAGAATCAAGTGGCTGTAATAAAAGTAGAGAATCACGAGAGACATGCATCGGTTAAAAAGGGTGTGAGACAAGGTTGTAGTCTATCCCCGTTAATATTCAACTTGTATGTAGAAGAAGCAATGAAGAAAGTCAAAGAAAAATTTCCATGCGGCATAAGTTTTCAGGGAGAAAAAATCAGTATGCTACGATTTGCTGATGACATTGTCTTGTTAGCAGAGAGGGCTGAGGATATTGAGAAGTTATTGAATGGCATGAACAAAATACTGAAGGAAGATTTTGGACTGAATATAAATCAAAGTAAGACAAAAGTGATGAAATGTAGCAGAAATGATACCAATAGTAGCAGATTAAATATAAAAATAGGATCGGATGCTATAGGAGAAGTGAGTGAGTTCTGTTACTTGGGAAGCAAAATTACAACCGATGGCCGAAGCAGGAATGATGTTAAAAGCAGAATAGCGCTAGCAAAAAGAGCCTTCATAAAAAAGAGAAACCTTTTAGTTTCAAATATTGATCTAGGAATTAGAAAGAACTTTTTAAAACTCTATGTGTGGAGCACAGCACTTTACAGTAGCGAAACATGGACTTTAGGAAGACCGGAAAGAAAGAAACTTGAAGCATTTGAAATGTGGTGCTACAGAAGAATGCTAAAAATTAGGTGGACAGACAAAGTAAGAAATGAACGAGTTTTATAAATGATGGGTGAGAAAAGAAGTTTATGGAAGAAGCTTACAGGAAGAAGAGACAGGCTTTTAGGTCATATTTTGAGACATGCTGGATTGGTTAATTTGTTAGTAGAGGGAACAGTCGAAGGTAAGAACTGTAGAGGTAGACAGAGATTAGAATATATGAAGCAGATAATTGAGGACGTGGGTTGTAAGGGGTATGTAGAAACGAAAAGGTTAGCACAAGATAGGAAGGGATGGAGGATTGCATCAAACGAGTCTAAAGACTGACGACAGCAAAAAAAAAAAAAAAAAAAAAAAAAAAAAAAAAAAAAAACGAAATTAATGATTGTGATGAGAGAAAACATGGAAGGTGGATTGTTTGTTATGGCTTAATTTCCCTTTCGTTTATTATTTATATCACCCAAAAGCTACTTCCTTTTTCCTTAGCTTCATAATTGTAATATAAATCATTTATAACACCAAAAGATTCAGAAGAATAAAGGAAAAAGTTTGCTAATGTCTTTCACATGCAATGACTGCAACCGCTATGAGCAGTGATTCTATTACAGCTGCCACTGTTAGTAATTAACAATTGGGAGGTGTGATTCAATTATTACCTGTGATTTGTTTTTGTGATCTGCAGTTAGTGCCCGAACCTTTGATCTTTCCTGTTCAAGCAGAGCATTCAAATTAGATACTTCAGATGAAAGTTCATCTTTCATCTGTTCAAGTCGATCGACTTCAACAAGAACCTCTGCCTTGTCCTTCACTAGAAAATAAATATTATGAATGCTATCATTCAGCAGCAGAGTAACACATATAAAAATATAAAAAAAATTCTGCATGTCTTATTTTGACTTTTCATAATGCAGTAAAAAGAAATTTTAAATAAGATTTTTAAAAAAAAACTAAAGTAAGAATGATTAATATTAACTCTTAATTATGATCTTTTGTAGAAGTAAAAATGCTAACAATTAAACTAAAATAATATCGTTGTTCTGGTTTATGTTATTTTTAGTTTCAGTATTGTTTCATAATTTTATTCAGCTATCAAATAATTAACACTTGAAAGTTTAAAGTTTCTAAACCAACTTTTAAGCTAAAATAGTGATGTTGACATTTATCCAATAAAATAAGTAATTCATATAGTTTCAAAGCACTTTATTAAATTATAGGAAAATGTGATGCAACAATAAGGTATCTTAAAAAAGTAAATCAGCTTGGAGTTATCAGATGATACTCAAACACAGCTCTGACATTATAACTAATACCTGGCAGTAATAGTGTCAAGTAGAAGGAAAAAAGTGAGACTCAATTCAAATATGAAATTAATGTTATACTAAATGTGTGTGCTTAGTTGTATTTTGCAAGTTGGGAAAAAAGCATTTAAAAAATAAAATAAAAAAGGAATACTTTACAATATGTCATATGCATTTCAAACCCTAGATGGAACATTAATTTCATTGCATCAACAAGATACAAGGTTATTATCAATGACTGAAGCGTTTTCACAAATTCTCCTCTTCACAAGGGAACTGTGAGACTAAAACGTTCATTGGGAGGTTAACCACAACGTACTGTCTCAACTTTAACCGTGCTTGTTGCCCTGGACTTCAGCTTTGGCTTTGCTAATGTAATGTGGTCACCACTTAGGTTGATAATACCCCAAACTAAGAAAGGTAGTTGAAAATAAAAGTCACAAGTCTATTGCTGGCAGATATTCATTATATTCTTGAAGGTTTATCAAAGCACAAACTGAACTGGCATCTGACAATGTTTCTGAAGATAAAGTTGCAAATTCAATTAACCGATTCAAGCCAGACCCATTGTTCAAATTTCAACTAAATAACACCTAAAGGCATGTCAAAATTCAACACCCGCTTCTAATGCTAACTTCGTCCACCGATGACTGACACTTAAGTAATGCGAATGCACCACGCAGTGTAAAACTGCTATTTCAAAGCTACATTGTGACACAAAGTAACATAGTCACTTTTCAACTGTACCCGGCCGACCGAGAGAGCCAAGTAAGGACGAGGAAAATTCTGGCCCAGTCTTTATAGAAGCATCCGTGGGAACATCGGAATTTCGTGTTTCTCACAAGAATATTCTGGAAAACTTATCAGAAATCAAATCTCACGCCTGTAAACTTGAGATTTCTTGACCTTGGGGACTAAACATTCCAATCGTTCTGAAATTTTTGGAGTAGCAAGGTCTTCTAAAAAGCATTAATTTTAATCCTTATGAAAAATTTTGTAGGTTTGATAGTTTAGCCGTATAAAATTATTTTATGCAATTCCCGAGATCTGTTAATAACTTTCATCATTTTGCAATTATGAAACTGAAACAACTTATATTTTACTGATATTATTATATTATCTGATATCAAATAAAGTGTGTTTACTATTTTTGAAAGGCTGAAAGAAAATACGCAAACCAAAAATAAAATCTGACTAATTAATATTTTCTAAGTTAGTAAAGTTATCGACTTGAAAGTAGCTTTAAACAAATCTACGTACTTCTTCGATTTATTATGAAATTTTATAAATATCACTCCAGGCGAATGATTGAAGCTGATGCAACAGAAAATACTATCTCAAAACTGTAAAAAACTGATTTCTATCTTGAATAAACTTAGTAACTGACTTTAAAAAATGATATGAAATACTATCAAATTTAACTCATGGTTCTGAGAACAAGTTTTGTAATGCAAATTTCTTCATGGAAGATTTTGAAGAGAAAGCATTGACAAGCACAACCATGAAACCCAGTGCCTTTTACTGGTGAATGGTTGGTACTTATGTCATTTGGCCTCATAGCAGGGGCCACCTTGAAAGATTTCTCCATCATTTAAACAGTATCGATAAATACAGTCAAAGCTTTTTATTTGTGGTTTTGTTATTCACGGATTCAGTATTTGCGGATAAAATAATTGTACAACTTTCTGTATTCGCGGATAGAATAATTGTGACAACTTTCTGTATTCGAACTAGAAATTTTTATTATTCGCAGATCCATTCGATACATTCAGCGCATTCGGTATCCTTTACTAACGTGTCGGCATCGTTTGAGTATTGTTGGCATGTGCCGAGAGTCACTCTATCTAACCGAAACAACTAAAAATCCAAATCTTCTTGCCTTTGAATCTATCAGTACTTCGTTGCAATAATTCTGAGTGAATAACACTTGTTCCCTTTGCTTTGTTCACAATTTATGCTATTTATGAATGTTATGCAATGCTGGAAAAATTTTGACATAGCATAAAGCATTGTTGCAATACAAGAATCATTCTGAGAACTGAAGCCATACACATTGAAATCATGCTCGAAAAAACTGTTGCCTCATCTCACTGTCGAAATGATGGAGAATCTTGTTCCTTGTCCCGAGTCCCATCCTGCCTCTAATGACCTCGACGTCGACGAGGCGTAAAGCCTTCAGTAAAAAATAAAGAAAGAAAGAAATTCAAATAGATCGAATCAAGTGTGACATTAAAGAGTTGCTTGAATCGCAAGATGAAGATTGACTGAATTCAACTTGGAGAAAATGTTAAATCACCAACCAATTGATGAAGAGGCTTCAACGAGCACTGAAATGGTGACATTTAATTTTTTAAAAAAACCTATTTGAAGATCTATGGTGGTAAATGAGCTTTGTGATTTCTTCATGAAAATTGATCTGTCTATGGAAAGAAGTCTTGTTTTTAAGACAAACTGTTAATGCCACAGCTCTGAATATCAATCCGAATGAAAGAACCGTTTAAAAGTGGCACAACAAGGAAAAATTACTGAATTCTTTAAAACATTGCCTAAGCCTGACAATAATAATTAAAACATGTTTCTTAAAATCTTTTAATAAATTGATTGTAATTGCGTTTTTTCGGAACCTTGGAATGTATCCCCTATAATCCCATACAAATTACCATTCCATATTCGCGTTTTCCATATTCGAGGCATATTTACCGAACATATCCCCTGCGAATAAGGAGCTTTTACTGTACCTAGTTAATGATGGAGGTTGAAAAGGAAGCCTGCCTACCTTTTGTGTACATCATTACTGAGAGTAATAAATTAGGACATTCGTGTCTTCCAAATGATGAGCAGGGCCGGCGCTAGGAATTTCGGGCCCGGGGTAAAATGAGTGGATTCTTGGCTTCATGGCCTAAGGGCCCCTACAATTGGTATTCGGGGCCCCCATCAGCCGGTGGGCCCGGGTACTTTTGACCAGCTTACCCCCCCCCCCCCCAACACCGGCCCTGATGATGAGTGCTGACAAAGAATGCCATGAAAATATTCCCTAGTTCCCAACACTGCATTCTCGAGCTTGGATCCTTCCAGCAATTGTTGCAGGGTGTTTTTTCCTGGCATTTCATATTATATGTGTTCAATTGAGCAGGAAACATGATTCATCAGAAAAGACACCTGTCGCCACACAGCTATAGTATTGGCATGCAAATATCAACCTCCGTAACCAATGTACAGTCATAAGTAAAGAAGGGTACATTAACTAGCAGTTTGGTGTGGAGCTCTATAAACAGCAATGTTCACTGAACTTTTGTTAAGGATTTTCATTTTATAGCTCCTCAGTTCATGAGGTTCGTCAGTTGGTAGACAGCTAAACATCTATTCACTCAGATGCGTTTCCACAGTTGTCATTCACCTCTGTCAACTATGGCCTATGGTGGAACACAAGTCACTGATTTTAGATAGTGCCATGAACGCTACAATTTTATCACAGCTGCACAAACTTAGCCATTTCAGAAAAGCTGAGCCTTTGTGCCAGAGGCCAATGGGTGTGCCCTTTTGAATGTCATATAAATTGTTCCATTTTTGCATTACTCCAACCATTGCAATGTTTTCCTCTCCTCTCCGACAGCCTTTCCATAAATTCCATTGCTATTACTGCCACGTGATTTCTCCAATTGGTTAATTTGCAATGACATCAAAAGTAGGCAGTGATCACACTAATTTGACTGGACTCTATTTTTGCAGCCATTCCACCAAAAATGATAAGAAGGGGTGTACAAACAAAAAACAGAATTAATTTTCTTTAAAACAGTTTTATTGAACTATACTGTTATATATTCTAGCCTCATTCAAATTACTCACATGGTGAGTCAGACTCTTGTCCTAATACTTTTTCCATTGCTAGAAATATTTCTGTAACTCTTCGTATAGAATTTCACTTAGGGCTTTCAGTAAATTTTCTTTATAGTCTGTCAATCAATGAATTAAGCCTTTTACAGAGTTTTCATCATCTGTGGGATAATACTAGACAATTATACCAAAGAACAATGTCGGTGGTTGCTTAGTGGTAAATAATTTTAGGTTATGTTGTTTTTGTGGTATTAACACTTCAAAGAAGAGAGACAATCTTTATTAAGCAACAATCTATGTAAGTATAAGCACAGTCTTCCTACCAATCACATGTATCATTTTCAGAAGGTAAGGGGAGGTTAGAGGCTAGAGCCAACATCAAGTAAAAAGCTTCTTAAACAGCGGACAATATATCCCAACAGGCCCTTTAATGGAACAATTTACATGGGAACAGATAGTTTTCATACAAGGCAGTTGGTACCCTGCTGTATAGCTCCTTCTCCAGTTACAAAATAATAATTATAAAAACATCATAAATGAGCTCTCAATCACATTCCTCTGACACTGTTTAGCCTTGATTAATTAACTTCTTTATCAGAGCTCATCGAGCAGATGTTGGATTCAACCATTAGTTTTGATAGTTTGATCAGTTTGTAGACTATCATGTATGGACAACTGTGCAGTCTGGCCTAAGCTGCTCTTCAAGTATGTTAGCAGAGAATGGATTATTTAACCTGAATTAATGGCAAAATTTCAGTTTATTATTCACTTGACTATCCAGCTAAGTTCCTGGAATAAAATGTTCTAGCATTAACTTATACTGGCCTTGTAAACCTGTTTTTCCAAGTTGAAAATATTCTCTCTTTATGTCGCTTCTATAATGTCATCTAGTATTGTTTAAGTGTATACGTGTGTTGAACTATTTAAAGTGTCAACATAATCTTGAGTCTAGAACTGTTTCATCCCAAATTTAGTTCCAAGTATTTGGTCTGATAATTTAAAAATATTAATTGAACTACATGAATACAGTTACTATATGAAGACAGAAGAGCAGTGACAAACACCTAAAGATGAATATAATTTACAATATTTTGGTGTAAAGCCTTTTGTAGATACCGAGATGACACATATGGCAATAGTGCCACAAGGTACTCACACGTGATTGAAGCCAGAGATAACTGTTTTGGGCAGGGGGGGAGGAGAAATAGAAAACTGATAACTATGGGATGGATTTACACAGAAAAGGGGAGAACAAAGTTAAAAAAAGATACACAAACAATCAAAAAATAATTTAGATCAAATTATGAAAGGGCAGAAAAAAATAAAACTGACAAAAAACATAATTATTTAAGTTATAAGTGATAAAGTTTGTTTACCGGTGGGGTCTAACCGGAGGCTGAGGCCAGGAAGATGATGATCAAGGATATTTTGGTAACTAGATGGTCAGGATTGCTGGTGTAAACAGTTTGTGGCCAATTATACTGATGGACAGGTGGCCTCACCATTAACCAGCTGTCCATCAAAATGAAAATCCATAAACAAAAATTTTACACCAGCAACCTCGACAGCTGTTTCACAGTGAGAAAGTGCAACTCCTCCTGAACTACAGACAGGAAATAGACAACCAACATACCTTTGACACCAAACATCCCACTGGCCAAAATCTCTGGTCAGAGCGCACCTATAAATCCATAACTTTTTTTTTTGTGAAAGTAGGGTTTAAGGTGTTTTTGTCAATTCTTTCTTAATCTGATGCAAATTATTTTCTGTACACTATATATTTTACTTGATTTTTACTGTTAACTTCCCTTTTCCAGGGATAATACTTCCGATTGTTATTAACCTTCTGCTTCTCACCCCCCCCCCCACCCCCAAGAACACCTCTCCCACAACCATCAAGCAATTCATGTAGCGAGACTTGGTGTGTACAATACCAACGTCCTTGCCTTGTGTCCCATCTTTGTACACGAATAAGGTATCAGACAGAAGTTTTTAAATTATGTTTTTATCTTTTATGTGTTTGTTGCTGCCCTACTTACTGCCTTCATCTGTGATAAGTGAGAGGTTTATTTTGCCTACTCTTCCTTATATTAATTGCCTAAAACCATTTTCATTCTCATTGTTACTATAACTATTAAACCTATCTATTTGACAAGCTAATATTTTCAACTGTGAACATCTCCAATTCTAGTAAATGGTAGATTCTCTCTATTTCAGTTCTAATTTGCACCTTTTCTTGTTGCTGAAGTCTGAAACTCAATTTTTTAAGCCCTACATTAAGTGGAGAAGAATGGAATGCCTTTCACCAGAGATAACAACACAAGTCAGGAAAAATTCAGAAGTATATTAACTGAAGGTATGGTGAAATCTGTAGGAAAATAACTGAATGAACTCCATACCCAGCGATAATTAAGTCAAGAAGACTTATGGTGTTGTTTAATGAAAAAAATCTATATTTATATGGCTTATGCCAATAGTCTAAAATCAAGGCAACACAGGCGTATGTGAGCTATTTAGACAACGGTGACGGTGATTTTATCCATTTGTACGGTTATCTGTTCTGGGAATGCCTAATCAACTTTATATTCAAATAATAAATTGTGCATCAATAATAATATTACTCAGTTTGTTTCCCGAGAAACGTTTATAAATAATATTTTATGACAATTTGTACACTAATAGAAAAATAACGACTACAAGTGATAAAAACTACAACATAGTGTTCAATGATATTACACTGGAAACAACAGTAGAAAATCAAGAATAACTTGTGAATGAAAAACTGGTGCAATTGGTCTCCTAATTTTTTTTTACTTTCTGCGTATACCACAGAATAAAAAATAATTTCAACATAGTGAAACCTCCTTTATTTCCACGTTTTCTGGTCTTCTAAAGTTATTTTGACTATTTTCAGCTTTATGGGAGCATTATTTTCTCACATGGTATTTTTTTTTTTTTTAGCTGCTTAATGTCTCTTAACAGCAAAGTCTTTAGAGACGGGAAAGGATGGGGGCAAGGAATGGGAAGCAAATTGGGCCATGGCCTTTTTTGAAGGAAGCATCCCGGCATTTGCCTGGAGTGATTTGGGAAACCATGGAAAACCCAAATCTGGATGCCTGGAAGGGGATTCGAACCGCTGTCCTCCCGAATGCGAGACCAGAACGCTAACTGTTACACCACCATGCTCGGTCACATGGAATCTTTTTTTTTTTTTTTTTTTTTTTTTTTTTTTTTTTTTTTTTTTTTTTTTTTTTTTTTTTTGGTGATTGCAACATTGAGTTCTAATTCACAATTATAATAAATACTGTGATTAGGTACTAGAAGAGAAGCTAGCCATAAGTAGGGAATAAGATCATGTTTACATGTCTGCCGGGTTCATACTACTTTATTAACTACCCTGCTACCGGAAATGAAATGTTATATAAATAAAGATGAAAACATTAAGTCTAAACTGAAAGAGCTTTAGAGATAATTTAATTCTTGATACCTGTTAAGTAAAGAGAACTATGTATATAGTATTTAGTTTGAAGTATAATTAGAAAGGGAAGATGGCGGAGGATTTTAACACTCTAATTACATACGATAATTAAAAATACAAAAGAAGGGGTAATTAGATGACTAAGGGAATTGCCAACAGTGTTCCCTCCATTGCAATTAAATTAATAATAATAAATTATTGACAATCAATGATGTGGTTTATAATTTTTCCTGGAAACTTTAAAAATATATCAATGTCCTTGGAAACCATATTCAAATATTATGGTAATATGCAATGTTATGAGTTTGAAATTGAGGATACAATGTTCAGTAACTAACCAATGACCATTAGCAGGTAATAATATTGATTTTTAGGATGATACTTGCTATTTGATATCCCTAAAACTGTTCTCATATGGCATCAAAACAAGCATACCCAAGCTAACTTAATATTTAACTTAATTGGTTAGTTGACTAAATTTGAAAAATTTGTTAATACTTTACCTTATTATTAATGATTCAACCCCACTATGGAGCACTTATAACTACTTCTTTCTTGATGCTCGCATTTGTTCCCAATACATTTTTAGTCCAGCTAATAATTTTTCATTTCTCTCCTGCAAGAAGGGTTTCTGAGGTTTAGTAATTTTTGGTGAGTTAACCATATTACAAAACATGGAGTGATCTGCAACATCAGTGTCGGAAATCCCAGTGGAGTACAAATCTTTTTGTACTTCATTGAGCCACATGCTTCCTGTCATATAGCTTTTGATAAGTGAGAAGACCTTCTTGGTAAGCCTGTTGCTGTCCATTCTCAGAAGGTGCCCGTAAAAGTTCAGCTGCTTGCGTCGCATGCTGGTGTTAGCAGTCTCCAATTCGCAGTTTGCTTTCAGTCAATAGGTTCCATCCGAGAGCACTCTTGGCCCATGAATTTTCCTCAGGATATGTCTTTCAGCTTTTTCCAGATCATCCATGGTACCTTTCCTGATCATCAGCAAGGTCTCCGCAGCATATAAGAACAGTGGTGTGACAGCAGTTTTGAAATGACAGATTTTAGAATTCTTCGAAATACACTTCTTGTTGTAATGATTTTGCAACAGCTGAAATCTTTAGCACATCTATCTAAGATAGAGGTTCCATCTCTACCACTGGGGTGGATCCATTCGCAAAGATACTGGAATCGATTGACTTTTCCAATCTTGCCGACTCTCAAAGTACTTGGTCTTTTCATACTATATCTGTAGTCATGTCTTCTCCACTATCTCGTGTAGGGTTTGAACAGCAATGGCAGCATCCTTAGTCATTGGTTAGGATTGCGATGTCATCTGCAAAATCCAGGTTCCTGATTTCGATCTTTTATGCTCTGGCTGTAATGGTGACTGGTTTGATTCCAATTTTGTTCAGTGCAAGTTCCCAGGTTCTGATGACTTTGTCGAGCACCAGATTGAACAGAATGGCTGCGAGGCCTTATTCTAGCATAAAATCTTCTAGGGATTTCTACCGAGATAGCTCGACAGTAAATTTACATAGCGACATTTCGGAGCCTGCCACTGGCTCCATCTTCCAGCGAAGTGTCGGATGTCGGTAGTGTCCCCGCTTATAATGCCTTGGTTGCAAGGTGACATCAAGTCGCGTGCGTCTGGGCCAATCGTTGCACAGACGGTGAGGCAGGGAAGTATCTGGTGGGGCAGCCAGGTAGTGGGGCCGGAGGCGTAGTAGGGGTACGCGCAGCAGAGAGGAGTGACTGGAGGTGATAATCTTGCAACCTTGATCTCTGCCTCCTTAGTTTATCTATTACTGGATCCATGCTGTGCTGAGGTGGTATCCTGAATCCCTATTCATAATTCCGTCAGCTAACCAAACCTCCGCCGTCTCCTTAATCACACTATCCCAAAAGCCCTTGGCAAAAGATAGTATTTTTTTCACTTCAAAATCAAAGGTGTGCCTTTCCTCAATACTATGCAAGGCCACGGCCAACTTAGTGACCTGCCCCAACCGTACACATCTTGCACGCTCTAAACACCGCTGGAATACACACCGTGTGGTCTGCCCGATATATCGCTGTCCGCATTCACATGAAATTGAATATATGCCGGAATGCCTAAGGCTCAACCCATCCTTGACGTTGCGTAGTAGGTCCCTTACCTTCTTAGGTGGCTGGAAAAATGATTTAATCCCGACTTTGTTTAACATTCTGGTGATTTTAGCTGAAATTGCCCCGGCATATGGTAGAAACGCATTTTGGTCTGCTTGCTACTTTTCCGTTGTCTTCTTCAACTTCTTGTGAAAAGCTCTGTTAATTTGTGCCTCACTGTATCTGTTCATACGGAAAGAGCATTGTAAATGGCCCAGTTCAGCCGGAAGACTGTCCACGTCGCAGATGGCTCTAACACGACATACCAAGGTCGACAACACCGAACTGTGATGAGCAGGATGGTGGTAGCTCTGCGCCCCAAGATATAGTCAGTGTGAGGAGGCTTCCTGTAAACACAATGGCCCAGAGTGCCATCTCGATTCTTTGTAATTAAAATATTCTGAAACGGCAGGCAACCGTCCCGTTCCACCTCCATTGTAAATCTGATATTATCATTAATTCCATTCAGGTGTTCAAGGAATTCATCCACTTTCTCTCTTCCATGCAGCCATATCACAAATGTATCATCCACGTATCAGTAAAATGAAGTTGGTTAAAGCTCTGCACTCAAGAGCAGTGTCCTCAAAATATTCCATAAATATGTTGGCGACCACTGGGGAGAGAGGCGAACCCATGGCCACCCCGCCACATTGCTCAAAATAATTTCCTTCAAATAAGAAGTACGTTGAAGTCAGAGTAAGGTGGAAAAATTCTACTATCGGTGGTTCGAAGTGCTGCCTGAGGAGTTTAAAAGTGTCAGCCAGAGGAACCCTCACGAAAAGGGACACCACATCAAAACTGACCATGACGTCATTAGGTCCTAGTCTCAACTCTTTTAGTCTACCAATAAATTCTGTTGAATTCCTCACATGGTGAGGAATTTACCCACTATTGAAGCATTAGTCTACCAATAAATTCTGTTGAATTCCTCACATGGTGAGGAATTTACCCACTATTGAAGCATCCCAGTGAGATATTTGGCCAAAGAATATGTAGTCGAGCCTATGGTACTCACTATAGGTCATATTGGAACTCCCTCTTTATGTACCTTAGGTAAACGATATATCATGGGAGGTATCGAAGCTTTGGGTTGAAGTCTTCTAATTGTTTCTGGCAGAAGACCTGAAGCTTTCAAACATAAAATAGTCCTTCTCACTATTGACAACATTGGATCGCAAGTTAGTCTAACATATGCTTCATGTTCCAAAATGGTGTATATTTTCTGCCTGTAATCCTCTGTTGCCATGAGAATGGTGGAGTTGCCTTTATCTGACAGCAGAATTACGGTCTTCGTTCTGCCGTAACTCCATAAGTTTTCTCCACTCTGCCGCCAATATATTCTTCTTGTCGGGCTGAGCCTTCTGGATGATCCGCCTGGTTTCACGCCTAATTTCTTCCACCAACTCCGCTGGCAGTTTACGGATGGCCTGCACCACTTGACTGATGATTTTGAAGTGGAGAAGATTTCTTGGTGTTGGTGCAAATTGTAAACCCTGTGAAAGCACAGCTTCAGCATCCGGGTCCAGTGGCATGCCTGTCAGATTGATGACAGTTTGATGGGAGACGTTTGCCTGCTTGCGAGCATTGCTAGACTGGCGACTAAACTTACCCAGTTGTCTTCCGGTAGCTCTCCATTGTGACAGTGCACTGTCCACCATAGTGCAACGATCAACCCACTCCCAGGCATGCAGAGAGAGTTCCTTGGCCAATTTTAGGTGGCAGGCCAGAAGAGACTTCACGTTGCGATCTGACTCCTTCCTCGTAAAATGGATCCTCTCGCGAACCAAGGCACAGTTGGCTCGACAAAGAATTCTAGCTGCGGATGGTGATTTTACATGATGCTTAATTTCAGTGAGGAACTACTTCCTGATCATGAAACCGTTGGAGGAAGTCCAGTGAATTTATCAACTTGGCCTTCTTCACCCGCAGTGTACCCAGTTGTTTGACACCGCAAGGCTGCGGCCTACGTACGCTACAAAAGTGAGCGACAGCGCGCGACTGCTTCAGGCGACCAAATACAAACGCAGGTATAGTCACATTCTGTCCTACATGCACTTCATTTATAGTGCTGCCTACCTGATGCTACAACAAGCGAAGTTTGAATTTCAAACCTGTTTGTATCTTGTCGCTGTAGCACGCACGACAGGCATTGGCTAGAAGTGTCTACTACTATGAGGTTAGGTTAGGTTAGGTTGCAAGAAATATTACTTTGTTGGTTGTGGCATATGTAATGGTTGAAAATGTGTCCAAATGCCCTTGAAATTTCACTCAATATATTTTCAACTGTTGTTTTTCCAACTCTAAATGAAAATGAGGGCTGGCAGAACGCAAAATGCCTGAAGAAGAAATAGAAAAAATACGTTGTATGAGAAAAAATTAATTAATTTGGAAAACGTAATCTATATTAACCACTGTTACATGGTGTATACCAAAAGTAGTAGGACTGATTTTGTTTAAAAAAAATTATTGAAGATATGTTTACAATTCCTTAATCCTCTTCGACATAGCACCCTTGGGCAGCTACACACTTACATTTACGCTGCTGACATTGGCCATACGCCTTCTGGAAGTCAGATTCAGGGACGCTGTTGAGAGCCCTCTTCGATGCTGCTTGAATGTCGTGAATCGAATCAAACCGCTTTCCCTTCACCTGCCTTTTCATCCGTGGAAATAATAAAAAAAAAAAAGGTCAGTTGGAGCCAGATTGGGACTGTAGGCGGGGTGCAGCAACGTGGCAATGCCGAATCGGGCCAACAGTTGCCTTTCACGTCATCCCATCAAATGAAGGCTTGCATGAACAAATCAAAGATCAAGAAAATGCTGATCGTGTTTTTTTACCATCGCGGGGTGATTCATAAGGAGTTCGTTTCCCCTGGGGAAACTGTCAATTCAAACTTTTACGTGCAAGTGAGATCGAGTGAATCGCTCCCGACGAGTCATCTCCGACGAAGGCTCTCAACAGCGCCCCCGAATCTGACTTCCAGAAGGCGTACGGCCAATGGCAGCAGTGTAATTCTAGGTGTGTAGCTGCCCAAGGGTGCTACTTTGAAGAGGATTAAGGAGTTGTAAACATATCTTCAATATATATATATATTATTTTTAAATCAGTCCTACTACTTTTGGTATAGACCTTGTAGTTGCATGGCAACCAATCCTGCTGTTATAGAGACCAAAAATTAAAGTTTTCGACAGTAAGTACATCAGCTATTTGACATTTTTTAGCACAGCTTGTTGCACATTAAACCAATTTTAACAAAAAAAATACTGAAGTAGTTAGAAGTGAATGCTATTTTCTCTTCTCATACATTTGGAACGTGTAGCAGCACATTGCTAGAAATGTATCCCAATAATATTTTTTCCACCATAAAACTAAATATGACAATCAACGTCAGAAGTGTTAAAAGCAGTGGACCTTATACCAATTTAAAAAAAAGTGCTTGTCAATACAGTTCATATGCAATTTTCCTGCTAAGCTGGTGCCTTTTGAAAACCGAAAAATGCAGATATTGATGTTGCCCTCTTATTTAACTTTCAGTGTTATCTTAAGTTTTTAGAATTTCCAGAAGTCGGGTGCTGCCATGCCTGGTAGAATTTTGCTATAAAATTATGGCTCAAGTGTGCTGATACATTACTCCAATTACAACCTAAATTAATAAAACTCTAAACTTGGTCACAGTGTAGCCATGTTCGTCACACTGTGAGGTTAAGTATGCAGCATTCCTTGCTGGGTTCACAATGGCCAGAGATATTAATTATAATTAATTTTACTGCGTTGGAGCTAATGGTCCATTGGCAATTCCAACAGCCATCAAATCTACCCCTTTTGAATTATCTTTTATAATTGAAAAATTCCTCCCCTCATTTACTTTTCTGAATTAGAAATTTTAATATTACCACATACTATAGGTTATGAGCTTATTTAATAACATTTCTATTTAGTTATGCATTCACAAAGAAACTGACAAACCACTGAAAGAAATATATCGATTGCATTTAAATTAACATATTATTGGTTGATTCTTATTTATTTATATTCACTTGATGTAGATTATTTTTATAAATTCTTTACCCATAGATATGTAGAGTAAACAAAAATGTTAGTGGATGTTTTGATTGGATTGAGATTCAGCCTGGGTAAGAATGACCATTACTATTTGACATTACAACATAGGGCATAAGTAATTTAAGTTTTTTTAAAAATAAAAATAATTTGTTTTCATGAGCACCATGTTACTTTGTTGAATGCACAAAATGCAGTACAAACCATGATTAAAGCTAATATTATACAGTGTATCATAAGTTGTTAAGATTTATTTTTAATTTCCTCTGACTTGACTGACACTATTATTCAGCTGCATGTAACCGCGTCAGCTGTTCAAATGTTGCAATATGGATAAGAATCACAAAAAAGAAAGATGTAATAACTCATGAAGATTTTGGGCAAATTTTATATTGTGATCAATGACCACTAAAATGTGAATGTATTAATTGACATGTGATAGAAGCTTTTATTTTCCAGCAGCAATACTAGCAGTCTGTGGTTGGGATGAAGTGCAAACTAGATCAGAATGATGGATAAACTTTTTGCTACAGTGTAAGGGAAAATTGCATTGGGCATTATTTTATAAAAATCAAGCAACTGGGAATTAATGACTTTTAGTACACTATGTCCAACCCTTTATTTTTGATGAGCCTGGAGACTAGAGAAAGAGTATATAAAAGAAATTATATCATATGCTTCATACTTGTCAACTTGGACAGTTTCCAACCTCAGGCTGGGTCACCAGGAAAGCAGTCCACTCAAGAGCTCCCTCTTCTCACACCACCCTGCTTCTACTACAGTCCTCTTAGCTCATCCATCTTGCACATTTTTTCTATTCCCTTAATCTACATATCACTTGGTCCTCTTCAAGGACTCCTGCCCTCCATTTTCAAATTATATATTTTCTTTGGCATTATTTTATCACCCATCATATTTGTTCATACATATCTCAAGTCTCACTCTTTAAATTCTATCCAGAACAGGTTCTTCTTTAATTGTTTTCCACATGCGCTCATTTTGCACGTTTTCTAGCCTCGTTGCACCAGTCCTGCTCCTCTGATACATCATCTATGTGGCCTGAATTCTACTCATCTCTCTTTCCTTCATCATCATGAATCAGACCTGTATGTCAGTACTGGAACAGATTAAGCCATATAAATAATTAGTTTGCACTTCCGTGGTACCTCCATGTCCCAAGTAGGCCTCTGAAACTACTGTAGAATGCTTTCATTTTTCTACATCTTTCATTTATTTCCTACCTGTTTCTCCCATTTCCTTCTTTCATACTTCTCAAATACTTTAAATTTTCTACAACCCTCAGTTTTTCACCTCTGCATATGACTTCTGGGTTAGCCCTAGCCTACTACTGATTTGTAATTTCTAGTTCACTCTTTTTTTCGCATAAAAGTGCATTCTATAATATTTCACTACTTCCTCCTGTCCTTGTATTTCTGACTCACAATTTCTCACAACATCTGAAAACACTGTAGCTTTCATGTTTTTCTCCGCTATATTACTGCCCACTCTCTTTGTTACTTCATCCATAATGACAACAACAATGAACAGAAGTGGTGAGATAACTCTTGCTTGTCTGTGTCAATTCTATAGACTGAATCGTGATGTCCTTTCCAAATTCAGTTCACACAATTGTTGCATTCTTCAAGGAGGCTTTTAGCTCTTGTCACTAATAGTCAACGTTAACTGTCTAAGGCTTCATATGATATAACTTTGATATCCATGACCACTTATATCACTTGTCTGTATATCACATGACTATAGAGGACCTCATCTAACATTATACTAAATGATCTTATATGGTTCTTTCTTCTTCTTTCATTTCTTTTACGAAATTATGGCAATTTTTTCCTTCATTATTTTGATTTTTTCCCAGCCTTTCTAAAGATATGAGGCAAATGATAATTCTGACAATAATTGGGAACAGATATTTTAGTTTGCCACACCACAGAGCAAAGTACATCTGCCAGGTTATATTTATTATTAATTTGTAATTGTGATGGAGCTAACATTCCAGGACAATTCCCCATGTCATCTAATTAACCCCCCCCTTTTTTTTTAAAAAAAATATCTTTTGTAACTGAAATGCTAAATTCCTCCCCCATTTACTTTTCCAATTTGTAAATCTTAATTTTAAATTGCTGAGGCGTTTTTGGTAAATTATTCATCGTTTCACTTGGTAATTTGTTCAAATCCCTGACGCCCTTAACAACAAAATAAAATTTTCCCACTCCATTCCCCTTTCCCCTGTCATATGTTGGAATCTGATATGAAGGTAACATAAGATGATTTGTTACAACTTCTAGTTTAATCAAAATCTAACAATAAATGTGTAACATTGTTCTGTAAAGCCAAGAAAAGAAAAAGATAAGAAATAATTGCACAATAAATATCTGGTAAAATAAGGGAAACAATGGGCAGAATATTTTTATCTGACTCACTTTCTCCATGGGCAAGAAGTTGGCACAGCTTTTTGTTCCTTGTCTTCACATTTTCAGTTCTTCCTTCAGTCTTCCAACTTCTTCAAGAAGTAAATCTATTTGCTGCTGTTTCTTGTCCAAGGCATCTTGCAATTGTGCTACTAGAAGAGCTTCCTCAATGAATGGCTGGAGGAGGAGAAATGCATTGATTTTAACACAACACATACATTCACAGAAGGAATAATGGATACATCATCTTAAAAAACTAAGCAAAAGCTAAAAGGAACATTGGTTACAATATTGTAAAAAATTTCTAAAATGCTTGGAATCACATTAATACCACAATGTTTGTCTTTGCTTTTGAACCATTCTGTCATCATCTTTAATGATTAATAGTTCCTTATTTTAAGCTTACTTTAAAATTAATAAAAGGAGTAGTACTGACAACAGCTACAAATATGTTTATAAACATGTTATTGTGTTAACTATCAATTACAGTGTAAAATGACCAAATGAATTAGTTATTTGAATTTATACAATTCCATTCCTACGACAACTAAGTTATTTTCTTCTCACTCTCTCTTGATAACACACTAACAATACAGCAATAACAGCCTCAAAAATGTATTTTAACAGTACCTAAACATTCTTGCAACCAATTTTAGGAATTACTTTACAATTTAGTATAAAACAAAGTGTACTGAATCAACAATAACAAAGGATAGAGAAAGGAAATCACAGGAACACACACACATTGATAATACAAGTACATGAAATTATCAGTTATAAACCCTTCATTGGAAGCAATTCGAGACATAGTAAAAACAAAAAGGCCTGTACAAAATCTGGAATAAAAAGGAAAAGATAATGATGGAATTTGAAACAACAAATGAATGGAATGTTACATTCACACTCTGTAAACAATAAAATAAATAAAAAATATGCAGCTAATTAAATTGAAAATGAAAAAAGAAAATACAGATTTAACAAATTTAGAATCTTAAATTGATCACACTATCCTGATCGGTAATACACTCTTAATTATGTGATACAATGTAACAGCTGAAAATAACAACTGAAACCATCAGTCTTTCCTACACTCTCGTCTTTCTTAAACACCAGCCTTTGTTCATCCATCTTCCAAAAGAATGGTAACAAGAAAATAAGTCTCTTTAGAAACTGAAGCAATTAAAGAACTCTCCCCTAACAATGACATGAAATTGCTATATTCTGACATGGCTCAGCCATTGTAACTTTGGACTGCTGTAACTGCTTCACCGAGGCCAACTGTCAGCTGTCTGACAGACACAACTAACTTCATGACAGTGATGATTCCACAGCTCTGACTCAAGATCATCTGAGTTAATGGCCATCTTCAAAAGTGTCTATATCCTGTATCTAATCATCACCATAATAGAGTAGAGGTCATACAGCTGAATTCCACATCTCACATCAAAATGCTCCGAGTATTTCTAACTCTGCAAATGCTGAGAGGTAACAAATATTCCCCTTTTTTTATTTCGTTATTTTATTATAATCTAGTTTTGTCAACCGCCTGCATAGCTGCACACTATACTAGATCGGGGAGATGCAAAGGATCCAAGTTCAGATCATGGGCACAAGCTAATGGCCATCTCTGTTGCAGTTTTTAGATGGTTTTCTGCAATCATTTTGCAAATGCCGGGATGGTCCCCAATCTCCATGTCATAACCTACAAATTTCACCATAAAAAAACTTATTGTGTACAAGTTACACATTTACAGAATGGTGGCAACACACCTGCATTTCCCCATCTAAACTTTAACAGACCTAGAAAACCAGTGGAAGGTGGAACCTTGCTTTGAATATAAGCACAGCCTCTAGAAGAGGATGTGCCGGACAACCCATTAAAATTGGAATTTTCTAAAAATAATGAAGCTTATATTTTTGTGTTGTCATTTCTGGTTATAATATTATCTATTTCTGTATACTATGACATTCTTAGGGATAAAATTACAATAATAATGGGAGAGAAAGTATTTTTAAGCAATGAAAATAAGGAAGTATAGGGCAGGTAAAGCCATCACTTACACAGGTGAAGGCAGGAAGGCTGTGATAAACACATAAAATGATTAACACACATTATTTCAAAATGAAACCTTACAGGGTAGGAAGGAGAATCAATAACCGGTAATCAAGTGAATAATAATCTCTTTAAAAGGCGGTACAAAATGATTTTACACTTTTACAGATACAATATTTTCACTTAGTTACCAACTGTCTACTTCTCCTGTTCCTACACCCTTCCCCACCACAACCTACACCAACATGCACAACAAACTCTTCTATGACTTCAGTTGTGTGCTGAGTTCCAGAGTATACACATCTGCTTCCCTTGCCTTGTATCTCATCTTTATTACTATTACTCCGCGATACACCAAAAGTGTGTGGCGGAGGGTGCATTGCACCTATCCAGGAAGGTAATGGTTTGGAAGGGATATACGGGATATGGCAGGAGGCACCCATGGGCTATTGCGAGGAACCATCCCAGCATTCGCATGGAGCAATCTGGGGAAACCATGGAAAACCCAGATCAGGATGGCCGGAGTACTTTATCAAAGCTACTCCTGTAGGATTTTATGTTTAGTCGCCCGGTAAATCCTTTCTATTCCACTCCCTAATCACTCATGGAAAAAATGAATACAGAAATGAATTGGTTCTGGCCCTGATTTCTCTTATCTTATTTTTGTGGTAATTCCGGGATATGAATGTTGCTGGTAGCAATATTTGTTTAATGTCATTCCGAAATACGTCAGTTGAGAATTTTTCAATTAGCTTCTGTCGAGAGCAACGCCTTCGGTGCTCCAAGTCTTCCCAACCTAACTCCTTCAACATCGCACTTACGCTTTCCCTCCAACTATATATACCTGTCATGAATCGGGCGGCTCTTTTTTGGACCATCTCAAATGCCTCCATTAATCCCTTTTGATGGGGATCCCATACAGAGCAACACTATTCTAAGTGAGGCCGCACTAGTAACTTGTATGCAAATGGTTTAACTTCCGGAGTGCATTGTTTTAAATTACGACCTAGAAATCGAAGCATATTATTTGCTTTCCCAATTACATTCTCGATATGCTCATTCCACGACAAATTATTACGAATTGTTACCTCTAGGTATTTAGCGGAATCTACCGTTCTAAGGACAGTGCCATTAATTGTATATTCAAAGCTAAATGGTGTCACATTTTTTCTTACACGCATGACTTGGCACTTTTTAGCGTTTAACTCCAACTGCAAATCTTTACACCATGCAATTATTTTCATAATATCGTCTATTAACAAAGCGCAGTCATCCTGGGTTGTGATTTCACGATAAATAATAGCATCATCGGCAAATAATCTTTTCATCCCCCTTATTATGTCGCACAAATCATTAATGTACAAGGGATGATCAAATGATAAGGTACGAAACGACGTAAAAACGTAACAGTTAAATATTTGCATATTCCGCCATGGGAGAACGTAGCGAGACACCTTGGGATGCGATTGGAGTCTCTGACTGGGATCAGAGCATGCGCAGGCGCCTGCATGTGCAGTAGAGAGCAGAGACTCTTATCAAAAGCGGCATCCAAATGATGCGGCAGTCCGTATGAGGACAGGATTCCTCGAGCACAGAAAAACCATTAACTCTGATGTGTACTGTGTGACACTCCGTCGCCTCCGCATGTCCATCAAGAACAAAAGACTGGGGCTGCTCGCGGAGTGTGTGCTTCTGCTACATCATAACGCGCGTCCACACGTCTCCACAGTCACACACATGGAACTGGCCAAGTTCAAGTGGGAGACGTTTGACCATCCGCCCTACAGTCCGGACATGTCGCCCTGCGATTTCCATGAAGCTCCTTAACTCGGACCACGTACTCAAGGACACTGTGAAGGACTGGGTCTCATCACGGCCACAGGAATTCTGGGAACAAGGAATCCTGCGGCTTGTTCATTAGTGGGATCGTTGTGCTCAGGCCTATGGTTTATATTTTGAATAAAGTCTACATTTGTACCCACCGTGTCGTTTCGTACCTTTTCATTTGCTCACCCTTTGTATATGAGAAACAACAGAGGCCCTATCACGCTTCCCTGAGGAACCCCGGACCTCACTTCAGTAAGTGATGAACGCTCACCATCGAGAACTACACACTGTGTTCTACCCTCCAGAAAGTCCGCAACCGAGTCGCATATTTGTCTAGATATGCCGTAACTGCGAAGTTTCGTAAGTAACCTAGTGTGACGCATAGTGTCGAAAGCTTTTTTAAAGTCTAATAGAACTAAATCAACCTGGGATTGCTCATCTATACTACGGCTCAAGTCGTTAAATTAAAGAGCAAGTTGTGTTTCGCAGCATCGGCCTTTTCTGAATCCATGTTGATTTGGGTTTAAAAGCTCACCTTCATCCATCATCCAAGAACCGCATGACATTTGAATATATGATGTGATCTAAAATCCTGCAAATATTGAGGTTAACGAGATCGGCCTATAATTTTGAGGATCATTAACATTCCCATTTTTAAACACTGGACTTACGATGGCGGTCTTCCATTCGGCTGGTATTTTTCCTTGATCCAAGGAGGCGATATATAATTTCATTAAATACGGCGCAATTTCCTTTGCGTACCTAGAGTAGAATCTTGTAGGAATACCATCATGTCCAGGAGCCTTATTGGGATTTACATTCATAAGCAGTTTAGTTATTCCCTTGACATCGAGAACGAGATCATTCATAATTTTGTTGGTACGATTGTTAAATATCGGAATCTCCTCCGAGTTTTCTGTCGTGAAAGATTTTTTTAAATACATTATTCAAAATTTCTGCTTTCTCTGCACTAGTTTCTGATAATTCCCCATTTTCCTTAATCAACGACGGCATGACCTTACGAGAGCCTCTTATTAATTTGACATATAACCAGAACTTTTTTGGATTAGAAATCAGATCTTCGGATAAATTTCTGACTTGGAATTATTTAAACGCATCACGCATTGGCTTACGCACTTCCGCTCTCAACTGTACCAATTTAGGGCGATTAGACGAGTCCACCGATTTCTTTACCGTGGCATGTAAACGCCTATGCCTCCTGAGCAAATGTTTCACTTCCCTATTGAACCACGGGAAGTTCTTACTAACCTTAATAAACTTTGTGGGAACAAATTGATTTAAGCCAATCAATATTATTTTTTTTAAATCAAACCAAAGTTCCTCAACATTTGTATTTAGTGTGTACGTTTCAAAAGTTTTCACCAAATGATCGACCATAAATACATCGTTTGCCTTATCAAAACAATATACGAGTTTGTCTTCATCATGCTTCAAATTCAGCCAAGATTTTAAAGTTACCACAACTACCTTGTGATCACTTATACCATCTTCTATACAAACTGTATCTACAATATCCAGATTGTTTGCAAGAAAAAGATCCAAAATGGACGAGGAATCTTCGACCATCTGTTCAAGAGAATTTTCCGCGAATGATTCTAGGAACGCTTCGGTTATCAACCGATCTCTTCCGCATGACTTGAAAGTAAACTGAGGGTACATTAAAATTGCCTCCCATGATCAATGTATGTCCCTGAAATTGTTGAGAAATACTATTAAGTGACTGTCTAAAATACTCCGCGTTATCTAATCCAGCATCCGGAGGTCGGTAAAATGATCCTATTATGAACTTTGACTTCTGCCAATTTTCACCTTCACCATATTAACTCGCAAAAATTTTGCGTTTCATTTACTACGGAGCAATTGACGGTTTTATTAACGGCCACGAACACTCCTCCGTCCATTGAGGTAGTTCTGTCTTTCCGAAAAAACATTGAATTGAGGAGCAAATACTTCACTATTCTACCTCTGGCGTCAACCAGCTCTCAGTTCCTAATATTATATCGACATCGTTAATCACAACTGTAGCGTGGAAATCGGCTACTTTCCCTCTAATACTCCGACAATTAAGGATCATTATCCTTAGCGGCTTAATATCAGTATCTGAAGAGTCTAAATTTGCATTGTTACTATTTGCATTCCGAAATGAATCGGGTGAAGTATTTGGATATTTGAATATGTTATTACTAGACGACCCGTGCGAAAATTTCACAAATAAAATGCAATGAATAGTGCGGTTGATTGCTTGTAATATAATGAAAAGTAAAACCGTACTTTTGTAGCAAATATTTTTTTTTATTTTAGTGTAATAGGTACGCGTCAAAATACTCGCAACATATTACGAAACAGTTAGGAAAATTTAAAACACACTGTTTTTATTACAAACTGTCACTGACCTTAACAGAAAAAAACCAAACTGAACAAAATGCACACAACATATCGACCTCTGAAATATTTGTTTCTGTGCGAATAAAATGTTTACAATGGAATTGTAAAGCAAAACGACAGTATTTCCGTAACAGAAAAAAAAAATATCCGAAAAGCTATTTATTGAATAAAAAAAAAAAAAGTTTATTGGCATCTCTGTGATATCCGCAGAAGCAATCTAAGGACTTGGCTCTGAACAGTCTCATATGCGCTCCCACTTTAAGCACCAAATTCCGGAAAATTCTTTCTTAAATAATGATTTTACCTAGCTGGAGACCTTAATTTTTAAAACGATATGTCATTTATCGATTTCGGCTAGGTGTCATAGAAGATAAATGGCTTGAATTAAAAAAAAAAAAACACGTTGTATAAATAATATTGATACTTTTGCCCTTAAAGGGTCGAATTCCAAAAAATTCCTTTTATAAAATATGGTGTGACCAAAGCAGCCACCTTGGTCTTTAAAATGATACCTCACTTATCGATTTCGGTTAGTTATCAAGCGAGGTAAAAAAAAGTTTTGAGAAATGATGATATTTTTGCCCCTTTAGGGTTGAATTTGGAGAAAGTTTTTTCTTAAAATATGATGTGACCATACCGGATAATTTAAATCGATACTTCATTTATTGATTTCGGTTATGTATCAAGAGAGATAAATAGCAGGTGACAGAAAAATGCGTTGCAAAAATATTAATACTTTTGCCCTCTAAGGTTAGAATTTTTTAAAATTTCTTTCTTAAGATGTGGTAATGGAACCGAAGACATTACGAAGACCTCTATCTTTTAAATAATACCTCGTTTATCAATTTTGTTTAATTGTCAAGGGAGATAAATGGCTCGAGATGCAAAAAAAAAGCATTTTAGAAAAAAAAAGACATTTTTGCCCTTAAAGGTTCGAATTACAAAAATTCCTTTTTTAAAATATAATGTTACCACAGCGGAGACCTTAATCTTTAATATGATAAATCATTTATCAACATCGGTTAGATATCATGGGAGATAAATAGCTCGTGACACAAAAATGCAGTGTAGAACCATTTATACTTTTTCCCTTTAAGTGTTGAATTCCAAAATCTTCTTTCCTAAAATATGATGTCACAAAGCTGAGACAATATTCCTCATATCTTACTTGATTTATCGATTTTGGTTAGATATCCAGGGAGATAAATGGCTTAAGACACAAAAAACGGATTTTAGAAAAAATGATATTTTTGCCCTTTAAGGGCCAAATTACAAAAATTTCCTTTCTTAAAATATAATGTTACCACAGCGGAGACCTTATTATTTAGTATGATACCTCATTTATCTATATCAGTTAGATATTAAGGGAGATAAATCGCTCGTGACACAAAAATGTGTTATAGAAAAATTTATACTTTTTCCCTTTAAGGGTTGAATTCTAAAAACATTCTTTATATTAAAAAAAATGATGTCACAAAGCTGAGACATTACTGCTCATAATCCTGCCTTATTTATCGATTTTGGTTAGATATCCAGGGAGATAAATGGCTCGAGATACAAAAACGCATTTTAGACAAATTGACATTTTTGCCCTTTAAGGGTCGAATTATGAAAAATTTATTTCTTAAAATATAATGTTACCACGGCGGAGACCTTAATCTTTAACATGATGCCTTAATTTACATATATTATGGATAGATATTAAGGGAGATAAATTGCTCGTGACACAAAAACGCATTGCAAAAATATTGATACCTTTGCCGTGGGGTGAAACTCCACATGAAGGTAATGAAAAAAGGCCGGAATGTGTCACTGATGATGGCATGTTCACTCTATTACCTAAGGTCAGGAAATAGGAATGCAGAGCACTGCTTCACTGATCCTACGGGAATACGGCTTGAAAGTTGTAAATACCCACTGCCTTTACCTTTTACAAGAAATAACCTAAAGCATGTTAATCTTTGCGTGTTCATCACGGCCCTCCAGTCTTCAATTGTGTAACTGATGCCTTTACTTTCCACATCCTTCATTACTTGTATTAATCTTAAGTAATGATGTGGACAAATTAGACTATTGAATTAAAAATTCAAAGGAAATTTCCCATTGTATGTGAAATGCTTGGGTGATGTTGCCATATGTTCATGTAAAAAGTGATACTGGATTAATTTGTAACACTGCAGAAACAAATTGTTAAATTCTTTGCGTGTTCATCACGGCCCTCCAGTCTTCAATTGTGTAACTGATGCCTTTACTTTCCACATCCTTCATTACTTGTATTAATCTTAAGTAATGATGTGGACAAATTAGACTATTGAATTAAAAATTCAAAGGAAATTTCCCATTGTATGTGAAATGCTTGGGTGATGTTGCCATATGTTCATGTAAAAAGTGATACTGGATTAATTTGTAACACTGCAGAAACAAATTGTTAAATGGATAAGAGTAACCATAGGCATAGCACTTATTAAAATAAAACAGAGGAAAATACACTGGCCAAAAGTAAATCATTTTCTGTTGAATGTTCTCTGTGTGTTGTAACCATGCAAATGTAAGTGAAAAAAAATTTTTTTAGATAGAGAGAGAGTATAATATGCAAGGGTTATTGAAAAAAGTGGAAAAAGTATATGTTTCCTGGAAGAGTCTGGACAAGTGCAGTTCTATTTTTAACTATATCTGTATCTTGGTAAAATTTGTTGGGCATTGGGGGTATTTGTTTTTAAGAAGGTACAATGCAGTTTGGGGCAAGAGTCATCAATCAACAAACTCAGAGTGTACAAGAGTTAGAATAGTCACACAGGGTGGTCAGTTGCAGTGGGTCAGTCACAGTAGAATCCACATAATCTTCACGTGTGAGCTCAGCTGGTTGAACAGTTTGAAGAGATTGTTGGATAGTTAGTCAAGTGATAGTCACAGTCAGCACAGTAACAAGTGGGACAGTCAGGCGAATGGAGAGCTTTTCCTCTGATATACCTGTTAACTAAATACTGAACACTTGTACCATTTTAAAAACAATACTTCAATCACACACATATTAATACATGGTGATATCAAAAAATCTTCATGGGTTCTTAGACCTTCCTTTTTTATATTCGTGATTCATATCGATACTACACTGTTTGAATGGCTGACAGAGTTACATACAGCTGAAATATGGCATCAGTAAAAGCAACGGAAATAAAAAAAAATCTTAATAACTTATGTTATTCCATGCAATATTAGTTTTATTTGTAGTATATGCTATATAGATTACGATCAGTGTGGAACTACTTTCGTTAAAACAAAGTAATGATTTATGCAACAGAACACTAATGAAAAAAAAATTTACTTATGCCCTCTGCTGTAATGTCAGGTGCCAGTTCTAATAATAATCTATCAAAACTGTATTACTAATTGAAACATAAAGCTTTTATGTTACATATATATAGGCAAAGACTTAAACGAATACTTTTACATCAAACGAATATTAATCAAAGCCCGTCAAAAATGGTAGGTTTAATGGAGTGTTCTGACAATTTCTTTTAGTTGCTTACCTAAATAGAATTGTTATAAAATAAAGCTTAATGTGCTATAATTTCTCATCCCTTGTGATGTAGCAAAAAGTTTCAGTTGTCGACTTGGTCCAGGTTGCATTTCAGCTAAACGCAATCTCTGCCAATATCGTTGTTGCTGCTGTTGTTGTTGTTGTTGTTGTTGTTGTTGTTGTTGTTAGGGCTTAAGGGCGCGTCGATGGCGTGGTCATAAGCTCAATAGCAACAACCGGCTGAGCAGTGTGGCTAATTAAGAATATAACCGTCTGCATGGACGACTGTAGACGGGTCAGCCATACAGACAGCTAACCAAAATAAAACGCAAAAAAGGACGTGGCTGTAAAAATACCACCAGCCCCAAACACGTTTACAAACGCTTCCTACCTCACTGACTGCATAATGGCCAGAGAGATGGGGATTATTAAAATATAAAAAAATAAAAGCAATACACATTGATGGGAGGTTGTAAAGGGACCTCCCATCCATCTTAAAACCTATGCTGGTCTGCCCAAAATTTTTGGGCAAGACCGGCTAATACACAGAATTTTAAAACCTTCGCCACACTGCTGTTATCTTTGCCTAAAAATAAGGGACAGATTGTTGGCAAAGCCAACGTCTGCCCTTAAGTCTAAAAACATCAATCATTCAGTTAAAATGTGGCGCACCATCAAAGATACGCCACAAGCATCACATTCCGGAGGGTCCTCTCAGCGGAGAAGGAAACCATTAGTCAGAGGACAGTGCCCTATGCGGAGGCGAGTAAGGAGAACCTCATCCCTCCTCACCCGCTGGAAGGAGCTGCTCCATGGCTGAATGGTTGGTTTGACCAGCCGGAGCTTATTATGCTCTACCTCCAGCCACTGCCTCTGCCAAACGTCGGAAATAAATCTTTTCACCGCTGAGGCAAGGTCAGACTTTGGGACCGGATCAAAGTCAATTCTGACCTTGTTGCACGTTAATTTGGCAGCTTCATCAGCTGCCTCGTTCCCACATGGCCCAGTACCCAGCAGAATAATACCTCTTTTCCATATGATTGAAGGCAAAGGAGGGGCGTCCTGGACCAAACATGTTTACTAACGCCTGAATACAACTGAGGGAATCACAGCATATGATGTGTTTCATATAACGACTTACCTTCATATGCTGGAGCGACTTTAGCAGGGCGTAGCACTTGGTAGTATAAACGCTGCACCTGCCATCCAGCTTGTATGTGTAAGTCGCTCGAGGGAACAGCCTACTCCGTTAGCCTGCTTAGACCCATCCGTATATACCGGGGTAAAATCCTGATGCTGGTTTAAAATATCACTACGTCGTGCACAGGACTACCAGGAGTTGTGGCAATATGTACATAGTGTTGCACCATGAGGAGATGCCACCGGATGGAAAGCAGTGGCTCAGCACAAATGCTGGGTATTGGGTGAGTGCAATAGGCACCCATGGCAAGCTGAATTCCTGCATGGTGGACACTATCCAGTATCCGAAGATAGCTGTCCCATGCCGAACCGTATATGATGCAACCATATTCAAGACGCGGCCATACAAAGGCTCTATAAAACTGTAACAGGCAGGAGCGGTCAACGCCCATGACCTGCCACAGAGACATTTTAAAACATTCAGAGCTTTTAAATCCCTGGCTCTCACATCCTTAATATGTGGCAGCCAGCTATGCCTTGTGTCTAAAATGAGGCCCAGAAAACGAACACTATCAGTAAAAGTTAAAACGGTGTTCCTGAAGGTAAGGTGGGGCACAGGTAAAATACTTCTACTAGGATTAAAAAGTAAACACCGGATTTTCTCAGCAGAGAAATGAAAACTGGTGTGCACTGACCATTCATCCAGCCTGTTCAGCGCGAGTTGCAGCTTCCGCTCAGCGCTTCTCAGGCTGGACGATGTACAAAAAATTAGAGTCATCCACATATAAGGAGTACCATGTGGGACTGAGGGACACCGTTTCCCTGAATAAAAAAATCAGACACTTCATTACCGACTCGGTACCGGAAGCAATGACCAGATAAAAATGATTTTAAAAAACGGGGCAGGTTTTCCCTAAAACCCCATTCGTGTAAATGTTTTAAAATAACATGCTGCCAGGTAGTATCGTAGGCCTTCTCAATATCAAAAAATATCCCCACTAGATGTTGGCTTTGGAGAAACGCATCCTGTATTACCGCTTCCAGTAGGATCGGGTTGTCCAAGGTGAAACGGAACTTCCTCAATCCACACTGAAAGCGGCACAACAGATTATGTGACTCAAGGCACCAGACGAGGCAGCGGTTTACCATTCTCTCCAGTGTCTTCCCAGCGCAAGCTTGTTAGGGCAATATTAAGGTAGCTGCTACCTGGCAACAATTTGTCTTTCCCAGGTTTTAAAATGGGAATTAATGCTGCTTCTTTCCACGAGTCAGGGAAGTGTCCTCCAGTCCAGATATCGTTAAAAATAACCAGAAGGTACTCTTTAGCATCTTTACATCTGGTACTGGATCATATCAGTCCCTGGAGTGGTCTCATTGGAGCTGTTTAATGTAGAATCCAGCTACCAGAATGAAAAAGGGCAAGTATACACCTCTGTATCCGATGAATAGATGCACAGGATTTGCCTTTTGGCAGCAATCCATCGTTGCTGGGCCTAAGGTCCAAATTAGCAGACGAAGTGATGGCAGCGAAATTCTTTGCCCTCAGCTGCGCTATGTTTGTCAGTAACTACATGTCTGCAATCCAGTAATCCAGACACTGGTGGGTGGGAGTACACTCCAGATAAACGGCAGATAGACTCTCATAGGTTTGATGACATAGTGGAATGGTTAATTGAACTCTCAAATTCCTGCCATGACCTTTTCATGCTCTCCTTAATCACATGACGTGCCTTAGCTCTTGCAACACGGAACGCTGCTAGGTTGTCGGGTGTTGGATGCAACCTAAAACGGCGTAATGACCTTTGCCTACCCTGAATAGCGGAATGACATTCGTCGTTCCACCAGGGGACAGGCGTCCTTCGCAGCTCTCCAGAGCTTTTAGGCATGGAGACGTCAGATGCATGGTGAATCACTTCTGTGAAGTGATTCACCCTCTGCTGTATGCTGTTATGCGGTTGTAGGACAACAGAACGCCAAAAGAGTTGCCAATCCGCATTCCTGATGTTTCATTTGTGTCGTGAGATCCCTCCACGACCGACTTCTACATGCATCTATATGGGGAAGTGGTTGCTTCCATGTAGGTCGCGATCCACTTCTCACTGCACGGAGTCCGCTATTGAAGGAGAGCACAATGAAAGGTCGATGGCAGAGGACGATCCGGAAGCAGTGGTAAAATGCATCATTGCACCAGTGTTGAGGATGCATATTTCCTCTCGCTCTATTAATCTACCAACCATTCGGCCTCTGGGGCAATCGGCATTTGAGCCCCACAGCGCACTGTGTGTGTTGAAATCTCCTAAGAGGAGGAATGGCTGAGTAAGCTGCCACAAGATGTTGAACAGGTCATCATAACTGAAAGGTAGGTTAGGTGCTAGATATATAGAGCATACTGTCAATTGAATGGGACCATGAATCCACACTGCAACTTTTTGTAAATCAGCGGTGAGAGCTACAGGTTCCCAGTGGACAGAGTTTCGGACAACACAGCCACTCCAGCCTTCGCTCGATCACCCTCGGTATCGTCCTTTCGGTATATGTCATATCCTCTTAGCATTGGCTGGTGTAATGGTCTAAAATGCATCTCTTGGAGACAGAGACACAATGGATTAGACTGTGCTAAGAGTTGGACTTCCTCTTTGTGAGCCTGAAAACCGTTGTTGTTCCACTGAAGTATGGGAGCCATCCTACCTATTTAACTTCAACTGCCCCGGTTCGGTTGGGTCCTCCGATGGTTCCTGAGGAACAGGACCAGGTTCGTCCACTAGAATTTGAACGTCTTCAGGGTCCGAAGACGATTCTTGTTCTAAGGCCTTGGAGTCTTGCGGACTTTTCTTCCGCTGAGGCCTTTCCCCCCCTTCTTCTCCCTGCTAGATGGGGATCTGGGGGGAGAAGAGGAACAAGACTTCAGAAACTTAGTGGGGTCCGTGTGTTTAAACTTCGGACCTCGAACTTTCTGCGCAGTTTGCCATCCGCTAATAGCTGATGGCATTGCCATTACTGCTTGTCCCGGTGGTCGGGGTTACAGAAGTGCTGCTGTCGACGTCCGCTGTCCTCGGTGTTAAGACCTTAATGTGTTTGGCACCACACTTGCACTGACACGTGCATGTTGTGCTCATGCCTGCGTCTACAACAGACGTCTGCGTAGCAACACTATCCTTCCTGACGGGAGTTGATAACATTTTGGCGAAGACCGGTGGCGCAACCGCCTTAAATTGATTCTTCACCTTGCCATAGGATAGCTGTTCCTTAGTCTTCAACTCCTGTACCTTCTTTTCTTTAAGGTACACTCGACACTCCCTGCTCCAGGCTGGATGTGACCCAGAGCAGTTGACGCACACCTGCGGGAGGGTGCAACCAATACCAGGCTCATGTGCTGCCTTTCCGCATTTACCACAAGTGGTGTTACCTTTACAGTTCGCCGTCATATGCCCGAACCTCTGGCACTTAAAGCAGCGCATCAGGTCCGGAACATATGGGCAAAAGTTCAGATTGAGATAGCCAGCTTTTATGGACTTCGGCAACGCCGGATTATCAAATGTCAGGACGAAGGTGGCAGTCTTTTCAAGACTGCTATTCACCCTTCGTGTGATCTGCCTGACCTCGACCACATTTTCTGTTCCCCACTCCTTAAGTAGTTCCTTGGACTCAATATCTATAAGATCTCTACATGTAATAACTCCTTTGCTAGAGTTTAGAGTTTTATGGAGTTCGCATTTAACTGTGAACTACCCGAGCTTCTCACACTTAAGGAGTGCCACAGCTTGCTTGTAGGTAGATATCTTTAGAAGCAGTGTCCCGTTCCTCAGCTTTTTCACGCTCTTTAGGTTTCCAGCTATTCCCGCTAAGCCTTTCAGCATATAGAACGGAGAGACCTTTTCAAAGGATCCCTCCATTCTTGCCATTATTACCAAGGCGTTATCAATTAGCTAACCCTAGCTGTTACTGTGTTCTTTTTCAGGAGGACGGATTTCCACCCTCGCATGCTTCTTTGTACTGGGTGTATTTATATTATCCTGAGGCACACCCGTACCACAGGTTTTTTTTAGGATTTGAGGGCTATCATTTTGGTCCCACGAGTATTAACAGTATAAGAGGAAATGCTAATACAACAAGAGTGCGCTGGGGCTTCTGAGGTTCCACACTAACAAGTGATCTGCCTCTAACCCATGCACCTCCTCGGCAAGTGTCTGACCTTGAGGTTGAGGTTTTTTTTTTATAGAGGTTTGTACCGTCCTCGCGATCCGGGCGATGAAGCCAAGATACTCGTTCTCCTATGCATACAACGTTGCACCACCACGCCCTACGATGGTCGTTGAAGCATAGTAGGAGTTTATGGTGTGGGAAATTTGTGGTGCTCACAAGTTTCCAGCTCGGGCACCGCGGGTTCGCCAAACCAGTACCTGGCACTTGCGTACCATACCCCTGCGGGGCTGCCAATATCGCCGGTAGAAAATCAAAGCTTTAATCACATGTGAATTAATACATTCCCTGTATCGCATGTTAATGTCATCATGCATCACGATACAAACTTCATCCAAAATCTTCACAGTTTCTTATATCTTCCTTATTATATGTGATGAAGATCAATGTTTTAATGGCTGCACAGCTTATATCCGGCTGAAATAATGACCCCACTGAAAACCAAGGATGCTAAAAATAAATCTTAACAACCTATGTTATGCCACGTAGTATTAGTTTTAATTGTGGTTTAGGCAGCATAGATCATGGTCAATTTCTTTCTTTCAAACCAAGTAACGATTTCAGTAAAAAAAAAGCAACTGATAATTAATATGTGAATTTAACCGAAATTCACACTTTTCTATCAGTGTTCTAGCAATACATTTCTTAGCAATTGCTGAAGTGAATAGAATTGTTATAAAGCTCAATGCAATTCCTAGTATCTTGCACTGTAACAAAATGTTTTCGTTGCTATCCTGGTCCAGGTTGCATTTCAACCTAACCACATACTAAACTTTCCGCCAGAGAAACAATACTTCAATCACAAGCATATTAATACATGTACTATATCGCATTTTAGTGGTAACAATGCATCACGATGTAACCTAAATCAAAAATCTTACAGGTTCTTCCATCTCACTTTTTTTATATTCATGATTCAGGTAGATACTACAACCTTTGATTGGGTAACACAGTTACATGCGGCTGAAACATGCATCAGTAAATGCAAAGGAAATTAAAAATAAATCTTAACAACTTACGTCATATCGCGTAATATTCTTAGTTTTAATTGTAGTCTATGCTGTATATTCACTTTTAGTGAACCGTGGAGTAATAATAATAATAATAGTTCGCGATCAGTGTGGAACTACTTTTGTTAAAATGAAGTAATGATTTAGTAACAGAACACTCAAGAAAATAAATTAAATAATGTTTTTAAAAAAAAAGATAAATTAATCATATCGTCTGCTGTCACATCAAGTGCCAGTTCTAATATCAATCTATATAAACTACCACCAGCATTACGAAAATTAATGACCAAAGATTTAAAAAATACTTTTACATAAATATTAAATAAATCTAAGCAATTAATAAGTATTGTGTTGATTTAAATGCAATACATACTTTTATTTCAGTGTTCTGACAGTTAATTTGTTCGCAGATGCTTAGAACTGTTATTAAATATTGTGCATAACCTAGAACAAAGGCAGCGTACAGTGTGGCATCATAGTGTGTCAGACGTCATCATAGATGACCAAAACGTGTCTATAGAAATATAGAGTATAGTAACTACATACGCTGGTGTTGCACTAAGGTATAGTTGTAAGTTGTCTGTGTGCAGATGAGAGTTACGGTGACTTAAGACACTGGCCACATCCTATTATATAAAACACTAACCTGGAGTCTGCGTATGTCATCTATAGCTATGGCTAGAGAAGGGTCACGTGCCAGCTTTCACTCACCAATCAACAACCACCATATTATCTAGCTTTTCGTTTATTTACAGCTAGACGCAGAAATTCATGCAAGGAGAAGGAGATTCAATAATTACACTATTTTATCTGTATCAGTTAGACGCACAAATTCATGTAAGGAGAAGGGGATGCAATATTTATGCTATTTTATCTGTATCAGTTATAAGGACTAGGTTAAACAATAACCTAAGATTTTTATTAAAACTCAGAGAAACGTAATGCAAAATGTATTAGTCAAATAAATAACGGTTATCCATTTTCGAAATTATAGTCTCCATCATCTAAAGTAAAATGCATTTATTTATATTAAATCCTAACCAAATACTCTGATAATCTAACAAGAGTAATGTATTCATATAATGAAAGATATCATTAAAAATGACTTATTCGTTTCTCCTTATAAGCGTTTCCATAATAAATTCCTACTACCATTATATATGATGCCCTTAGTTTTGGATTCATTTGTTAGTTTTTAAATGAGATTTAAGATAACTTTTTTGTTAGATTTAAATCATCAAGGATATGACTATTTACTGTATAAGCGATGTGACACTCGCAATTTAACAAAATATTACTACCACAAAATAGCATTGAGCAGAGATATTAGAAATACAGAGAGCAGGAGGGAAAAAAATGAATGTGAGGCAATTATATGTCACAAAGTTACAATTAGTACGTTCGTTTAAATTTACATATTGCTTTTTATTTATCTACGACAACCAGATGCAAAAAATCATGTAAGGAGAAGGGTATTCTATGTTTACATTATATTACCTGTATCAGTTATAAGTACTAGGTTAAAAAATAATCTAAGAATTTTTTTTGGCAGTAGATAAGAAATAATGAAGTTTATTAAAAACTTGGAGAAAATTTACACGAAATATATGAATCGCGAAATATATCATTCAAATAAATGACAGTTATCTGTTTTTGTTATTATACTTTCTGTCATTTAAAGTAAAATAAATCAGGATTACCGGAGATCGTGATTCCGCCAGGAATTGCCGTGGTAAAACGCAAAAATCCTCTACAAATATTTAGTACATTTAACTGTATTATGCCGGTCCAGGATGTATTACAACCTAATTTCTGCTTGAAAATAATGGTAGTCTATAGGCTGTATTACAACGGAATTACTACTTGAAAATAATATGTCTTGTGATTGACTACAGCAGTATAATGATGTCATTACTGAATGTTATTTTGGAGGAATCGCGATCTCCAGTAGATTCAATCATAATTCATTTTTCCTTACAAGCTTTTCCTGAATAAAGTCCTACTACCACCATAGGTGATGCCCGTCGTTATTCATATAAAGGTAATAGAAGCTATGATTTTCGAAAGCAATATTAGTGGAGGTTGTGGTTAAGATGACCAGAATCCCCACTAACACATTTTGTTACAGCATAAGTCACTCTGAAATGATTTTTACAAACAAATTAAACTGCTTTCATAAGTGCCACGTTACTGAAGGTATTAATTAATGTGGGTGAAAGTAGTTCCATACGCATCATACTGAATTGTGCCTGGACCAGGAATAAAACTGATATGGACAGCAAAAGTTTCCGGGATTCCTAATTTGTTTTTAATTTTATTGATTCTATACTTCCGTCATCATTAATTCAGTAGAAGTTACTACTGTATTGCTACGTGATCAGCAAATCAAATATGTAGAACATAACCAAATCAAGGCCACTAGCATTATGTAATAACAATTCCATAAAAAAATTTGAACTGCCAGAATATGGCGTTCAAACTGTCATTTTTGACGGGCTCGAAGCTAGTAGTTTATATAAACAGAAAATAGAAGTGGTCCCAAAACTGATCCTGATGGACACCACTGTTTGCCGTCTCCCATGGCAATTTGCCTTCAATGATATCCACAACACAATGTTGACAGTTCCACAAATAAGATTCAAATCAATTAACATTTAATACTCTCACTTTGGACAGGAGAACGTCCAGGTTGACAGTGTCAATTGCTTTGCCGAAGTCAAGATAGATCACTACAGCTATTTTTTTTCTGCCCATTGCAAGTCTTATGTAGCCTGATACTTTTATGACCAGAGTTGCCATACTATAGTGTTTCTGAACTCTGGGCAAAAATTATAAAGGTTATTGTGCAAATATAAGCAACGCAGTAACAAGTTTAATAAGCTACTTAAGTATAAACATTTCACAAAACAAATCTGAAATAAACAATGTTTTGTACAGTTGCAGTACAAAGGTTACACAACCTGTGGTCAGTGGCAAGCAAGTACTACTTTCAAAACATGTGGAAATTTTACTTTTAATTAAGTAGCTAAAGAGCTAAATAAAGCAAATTTTAAGCAAATGATGATAAGACCGGTACAGTATTTACAAAAAGTAACTAATAAAAATTACAGCCATTTAAGCTATAGACAAATGGAAAAGGAAAAACTTATATTTTTTCTCCTTAGCATTCTTTTAGTGTTAATGATGAATAGTGGATAACCAAACAGATATTAAGAACTGATAGCGAAGAAACGTATTTGGAAGTTTTATTCTTTCAAAGGTGCATTCATTTAAATTACCTCACGTGCCTTCCTGCGATCTTCAGAATGTTCGCGCTCTAGAACTTTCTTGGTATCATCTCGGATCCTTTCAAAAAAAATGTAACATCGGGTTCTGGTGGCAAGGGTTCCACAACTGGTGAACCTGGGCCAGGACCACCATGGCCTTCTCCGTCAACCAGGTTGTTGAACTGTTCAAGAGACATAGGTTGAACCCGACTGTTTTGTTTCTTATTACGTTTGCCTGGGCCACCAGAATTCTGACGCTTCTCCTCCTCTGCAGATTCTTTTCTCAGCTGCTCATAAACTTCTTTCTTTTCTTCATAATCTAATTTTGATAACAGAATTGCCTGCTGCAGATCTTCTTCATAATGCCCTTCAACAAACTGCATAAAAAATAAACAGTCATGCAAAAACAGAAATAATACAAATACATTTGCTATACATATGCTTTATACATAATAAGGATAATGGATACCAATAGTAACATGAAAATATAATATGTACAGTGGTTCATAGCAGTGGGGATTGAATCATATAATTTTTATGAATTCTGAGAAATTTTCGCAAGGAAGAGAACGATATATATACAGGGTGATTCACAAAGATATGCAAATATTTTAATATGTTATTCTACAAGTAAAACTAAAGAAAAACATTCATATAAACATAGGTCTGCAAATGTTTAGTTATGGAGTTACGGCTGATTTTGCCTGAAATTTAGCAACCTCTCTAATAGGAAGCCATTTCAAAAGTGTACGAGGTTACAGTAAAGCACAATTTCCATTTACTTTGTTGTTATTGATCTGGTGAATGTAATAAAACAAGTCCCAGACGTGTATCTCCAGTAGTTTTCCAGATATTCCAGAGATTAACTTTATTACCATCATTTTTCAAAATTAAATTCAGTTGAAAACTTTGTGCAATTGTGTGGATTTTTTTTAAAGTAAAAATGGGCTAAGTAGTTAATAAATTACAAATTTTCCCAAATTATTTCTTTGCTTTTATGGAATTTCTGGAAAACTACTGGAGATACCCCTCTGGGACTTGTTTTACTACATTCACCAGATCAATAACAACAAAATAAATGGAAATCGTGCTTTAATGTAACCTCATACAGTTTTGTGATGGCTTCATATTAGCGAGGTTGCTAAATTTCAGGCAAAATATTTTACTAGCCGTAACTAAACATTTGCGGACCTATGTTTTTATGAACGTTTTTCTTTAGTGCTACTTGTAGAATAACATATTAAAATATTTACATATCTTCATGAATCACCCTGTATTTTCCATCTCATAAATCTAATTATTTTCTCAGTTAATGAAGGCTATATGAGTAAAAGATTCTATTCCTCCACAACTGTGCATAGTGTGTTTATTAGAACAGAATTTTCAGACTTGCCACACCACTAATCAAAACCTTCAGTTTTTTTTTTTTTTACCAAAGTTACACATGAAGATGTATTTTGGGTTTGGTTACTTGAGTAGCAGCACCATCAATCCTTCTCTAAACTCCTATTAGGTACTGCCATATTTAAAATTTCATGTGAGGTATCTTGACTTCCTCCTCTCATGTTTAATATTTATGGGGCTAGAAGAAAAGTGTGAAGAAGTAGAAAAGGAAATGGGAAGCAATTTTGGCTTTAAGATTAAGGTCAGATAAAGAAAAACAGAGATATACTTTTATTGCGCTTGTTGATTTAGGAAAAGCCTCTGATAATGTTAGGTGGGTCAAGATGTACAAAATATTAAAGAAATCAGGTCTAAAATATTGAGATAGATGAATACTTTATAAACTATATAAGAATCAAGTGGCTATAATAAAAGTAGAGAAGCACGAGAGAAAAACATCAGTGAGTGTGTGAGGTAATATTCATCTTGTAGAAGAAGCAATAAAGGAAGAAAAAGAATTTTTTTTTATGTGGCATAAGTGTTCAGGCAGAAAAAATCAGTATGCTACGACTTGCTGATGACATTGTCTTGTTAGCAGAACAGGCTGAGGATACTGAAAAGTTATTGAATGGCATGAACAAAATACTGAAGTAAAATTTTGGACTGAATATAAATTAAAGCAAAACAAAAGTGATGAAATGTATCAGAAATAATACCAATCGCAGTATATTAAATATAAAAATTAGATCGAATGCAACAGGAATACCAGAAAGAAAGAAAATTGAAATATGGTGCTACAGAAGAATGCTGAAAACTAAGTGGACAGACAAAGTATGAAACGAATGAGTTTTGGAAATGATGGATGAAGAAAGAAGTTTGTGGAAGAAGCTTACAGAAAGAAGAGACAGATTCGTAGGTCATATTTTGAGACATGCTGGATTGGTGAATTTGTTACTGGAGGGAACAGTCTAAGGTAAGAACTGTAGAGGAAGACAGAGAAGAGAATATATGAAGCAGATAATTGAGGATATGGGTTGTAAGGGATATGTAGAGATGAAGAGGTTAGCGCAAGATGGGAAGGGATGGAGGATTGCACCAAACAAGTGGAAAGACTCATGACAGCAAAAAAAAAAAAAAAAAAAAAAAAGCTTCAAATTGAGCTGGTATTCCATCAGTTCTAGGTGATTTATTTCTAATTACAATATGATGAAATATCTGATATGTAATACCTTATTTGTTCTCAGATTCCCTTGTCCTCACTGGAGACCTGTCCTTGTAGGTGAGCATAATAAAAGTAGACACTAGTTTTGTCTATAGAGGATAGCATTTGGGAATTTCTTTTAATTATTTTTATTTAATTTTATTATCATTCGTAGTATGTTCATTTGTGCTTTGCAATAGTTTTTTCTTCCGATATATATATCAATCATTTCATTGTTGTTTTAAAATAAGTTCATAATTTGTTAGATTTGGAATAATCACGATGGTTCGTCACAAATCAATAATTCCCGGATTTTTAGGATTTAAAAAAAAAAAAAAAAAATTAGGTTTATTCAATTCACGTTTTAGACTTTTATAGGTTTTAAAAATTCTGATTTAGAAATTTACACATTTATAAGGGAAATAAAATGTAAAACACAATATATACTGCCACAGTGTTCAAACCATTGTGACTTTATAACACAATGTCAAGTACTCCTTTTCTCTCTTCAGATAAAATTCTTTTGAATGCAAAACTACGCTCCATGTCATACGAGGTAAGAGGTGCGAACTTCATATAAGCTATTTCCTTAGGATTCCAAGGCAGTATTTCTTGTTCCTTTAGTCCAGAGAGAACACAGCCTATTTGTTCCATCCTCTTGGAATCTGGCTTCTTTGCTACAGACACTCCAACTGGCCCAGGAGCCACTTTGGCCTTCTAATTTCTTGATTGAAAATTCTAGGTTGTAAAAATTTGTCGTTATGTATGTGAACTCCTGATCAGCTAGTACTGAGTGCAACGCCTTCTACGCAATTACTATAGCAACAGCTTCGCTTTCATCTAATGCATTGATGACCTCCGTGATGCTCTCATAGTTTTCTGCATAATATATTGCGGCTGAGAGCCAGGTCCCCTGTTGTGTCACTACTGGTTTGGGAGGGAGGGATATTGATGGAAGCTTTTCCCTGAAAGTAATGACTCAACTTGGAGCTTACAGGAATATTTTCTTCGTTTGAACGATTACACAATATTTTCTTCACTGAAGAAATTATCTAGTTAACTCCAGGGTGCTGTTCCTGAATTTTTTCAGCTACCCGGTGGAGCCCATGAGCTGGAGCCCATGAGCTAGGCAGGTGACATGCTCCATTCGGGGATGGAATGCCTTCAAACACTCCCCTGCTTTTATCATATAAGCTGCACTGCCTGTCACCAACAACCGCAACTTATCCTCCTCATGTTCTGCATCTGGCCACAACACCTTTAATGCATCCCTTACAGCAATTGCCACAATACAGTGGTTTGTTGCTGGAAGTTATCTGCACATAATGAATGACATTGGGTTTACTAGGTTCGTCACATGTGAGCTTGCCCACAACAACACTGGCTATGTATCTGCCACAAGCATCTGTCGTCTCATCTACATTTAACCAGATGAAGTGGTCGGCAACCTTTTTTTTTTTTTTTAACTGTTTAACGTTGGTCATCAATGTCCTCCTGTATTTCTTCAATGGTTTTCTCATACAGCTGACGCAAGTAATTCTTAAAGTGGATTCATCTGGTATTTTTCTGTTATAAAATTCTTCTAAAAAGGTTTTAAGCACGGCATTCTGGAGAGTTGCAACTGGTATATTAGCGGCAGTGAGAGCTTCACATAGATGCAGGTTAAACGAATCTTGTGTATCCAGCTTTGAACTTGTAATAAAACTCTGCTTCAGTTTAGAAGCATTTCTCCTGGTAACATTTGCCAAATAAGTTGCTGATTATATGTGTATAATAAGTTTCTGATGTAGTATGTGGGATCATTTTTCTGCAGGCACCTATATAGAAGGCAGAAATAAAAATAGTCCACCTGAATATAACACCCCGTATAATACCCAGTTAATATCATGAAAGTTCATCCAGCAGTCTAGACTCTACCACCTTAATGTTACTTTGGAAGTGAAAACAACTAAAACCTAATCTATTTTTTAAAATTATAAAAGATATACGTATATAAAACAAACCAGTTTTACACATGATTGACAATATATAATTTTCCCATCTGTACAAAAGTTCTTATACATTCCAATCTACTCTCGCAGGAGACTACTTCTTGAGGATTTCTGTTTAGGCATGATGGCTTTTAATGAACTAAAAATATGTAGGCCCACACAATGTTTAATTTCCATGTTACCACTGAACGATGGCGGTATACAACTGTTAATTTCTCAGAAAGGGTTTGTGTTCCTGAGATTGTTAACGTCTAACATGCTATTTTTAAAACTTGCTGTCAATTTGTTTCTACTGTATGTATAATAATGTGAAGTTGCTACATCACATTGACACAGCTTTTCTCAATGTTACTGTCAACAATGAGGTTAAAACACATCATTTAATATTGTGGTGTATAGTTATTCCAATTTTAAAATAAATCCATTTGTTTTACATGTAAACATAGTCAATTTACTTTCCAAGTTCAGCTTCACCCTTGGACTCTGCGAGGGATCATTCTTACACCATTTACATTTGCAGTGTCTTGGAGCTTAGGATTCATGTAGTAATAGATACAGCTAGGGATGATGACTGGTCGGATCACCCAGGTGACATTAACTTGGATCGATGTAGAAGGAGGAAAGGAAACTTTTGAGAAGGAAGGAGGAAAAGGAAGCAGCTGTAGTCTGTCAATAAGGCACTTTTCTGGCATTTGTCTGGAGGTGAAAAAGAAAAACACGGAATACCATTTCAGAACAGCCGATGGTGGGGTTCGAATCCATGGAGTCTCCCGAGTCCAGATTACTAGTTCACGGCCCGTACCACTGAGCTAATCCGGTCGGTCATTTGTTTTAAGTAACAAAAGTACAGTCAGACTGGATCAGTACATCGAATTAGGTCCTTTAGGCACCGAATTAGGTCATAACATAAAAATTAGGTACTTTTATGTCCTATTAAGTTTACAAATATTATTAGTTTACACAAAAGAAAAGACAAAAAAACAAAATTTCGAGAATATTAGGTTGGGAACAAAATAGGTTCGAACCTAAGACTCTAGGGCTTACTAATCAATTATAAATCTTCCCAAAATTAACTTCACTAACTAGGAAATCAAGCAACCTAACTTTTATACACATTTTTTTGTTTAAAAAAGAAAACAATGCTTAATTTAAACCTTCTGCTTTAACTTTAGTTGAAACAGGCAAAGGATTTAAATAGAGAAGAAAATTAGGGTAATATCTAGATCGCGATACCACTGCAACCACTTACCGCCTCGCGATGTAAACACTTCCGGATGGCGAGAGACGTCACTACGATGCTGAATGTGACGTATACGTTCCGCTCGCAGCTTTAAATGCCACAAAAGCGGCCTTCCACGGAAAGTAGTCCATCACTAATACGTCTTATATCGAGAAATCATTAATTTTGCACCAGTAGTACAGGAATAAATTCATTTGCGACGATGTTTTGATGCAGCCTGGACCACACTGAAACGTAACTATCAAACACCTTATTGCGGATACCTAATGTCGTATCTATCGTTGTTTACATCTTAATGCAGGCCCATAGTGAAACGTAACCGTCGCACACGATATTGCTGAAACCCAATTTCCAAATCGTATCTATCATTGTTAGTATGGTCCAGGCTGCGTTTCAACCTAAACGGAAACGGTTATTGACGAAATCTTGTTTTCATAAATATTTTATTTCGTATGAATGATTTTAATAGAAATTTCAGCCACGCGACGAAATATAGACGAACGGAATCAAATACAAATCAAAGGAATTGTGACTAATAACGTTAACGCTAATGAACGATATCAATTATCAGTTTGGAATGTTGTACATATTATAATAATATTAGTACTTGTACAAGTAATAATTTTCTTTAACTTTTTTAATCCGTAATTTATTATTAGTAGTATTGGTTACGTTCTATGGCCAAACGTGAATTTCTCAAATCGATCGAAGGCTGAATACGTCACACACGGAAACACAGTGATGTCATACTCTGTCCATCGGGAAGTGTTTACATCGGGAGGCGGTAAATGGTTGCAGCGGTATCGCGATCTAGATATTACCCGAAAATTATATAACAACCAGCTTCATACCTGTCTTATAAAATGATTTTGTTTGGGACAAAATTCAGTGGGTAAATGCCTATAAGAGAAGAGTCACTTCCACTGATCTATGTTAGCTTGAGGTTTTTTGGATCTAAGTGCAGTTTAACATTTGAAACAAGGGCATACTGAATTACATAATTAGTTCAAAACTGATAGAAGCTTCACTGAAAGTTGTTTGAAGAACTTTACATGTTAAACAAACCTCAGAGTCTTTTTGCTTCCACTGGTCCCACTGACTTTCTTGAGCACTTTTCTTCTTGTTTGCTGAGGAGTTTTTGTTTCCTTCATTTTTGCCAGATTTAGCTTTTGGTTTGCTACTGTTCTGTTGCTGGAAAAAAAACATTTAGTGAGTTAATCACTGATGAAGATTACTTGCAAATAAATCAAGTGTAACATCGTGTTCTCATTAGTGCATGAGGAAAAGTGTATAAGAAAAATAAGGGAACAATGGGATATAGTGAGTACTGACTCCATGATGAAGTAACTACTAGAATATGGTACGAAGGTACTGGACCCACATTATGAGTATTCAAATTTGAGAGTATGGGAATGAGGGTAGCTAGAGTTGTACATGGAAATTGTTGCTGACCAAGCTAGGTAACTGAAATAATGGAATTAGAGTGAGTGAAAATGAGAAATAGGTAGAGATAGTTGTGGGCACATACAATGGTGAGGCCTCAATGGAAATTGGGCACAGAAGGGAAATCAGTATTTTATTTCAGGCTTAAGAGAGTAGGGATGTTTTTAATTGTTCTGAAGGATTGGAGTAAGATATCGGTTCTTAACAATATATCTCAAACAGTAAAAGCATTGAAAGATAAGAAAATGTAAATGAATATCTTTTCCTGCAGATATACAACATATGTGGGTCCATGTGTCACATACATAGAAATTTCGACAAAATCAGGAACATGTAAGATTGAAGTTTTTCATGTCGTTGTAAATAAATAAATTCTTCAAGCTTCCAGCCAAGTAAAAAAAGACACACTTGTGAGATGTTTAGAAGGCATCTAACCCAGCCCCCATTGTCAACCATAGATGTCTAATTTCCCTTTCCTTTATTATTTGTTTAATTTAATTTTTTATTTAATTTAATTGCAATGGAGCACAGGCTCCGGTGGCAATTTCACTACACAGCTATCTTCCCCCTATCCTGCACCCACCTACATTTGCCTTCTACAAATTTTATCTTTAAATTCCTTCAAAGTTTTCGGTAAATTATTCATCGTTTCTCTTGGTAACTCATTCCAATCCCTGACACCCTTACCTAAAAAAGAGAATCTTCCTACACCCTTGTGCCTGAAATCGAGTGCCAGCTTGTGGTCATGGTCATCTTTTCCCTTCCATGCACTACTTTTCATACCTATTGCAATATCTTTCCATGCCTCATCACCAGTATATGCCCTGTACACTCCCATGACCCTCCTCATCCTCCTCCTGTCTTGCAATGAATCCCATTCTAGCTCCTTTATCATATCCGTCACTGATTGCATTCTGCGATAATTTCCAGAAACAAATCTAGCAGCCCTTCTTTGCACCCTCTCCAACTCCTGTATTTGATACGTAAAATGAGGGTCCCATACTACACTACCATATTCGAGCAATGGTCTGACCAAAGTTTTGTAACCCAATTCCTTGACTTCTCTCGTACATCCCCTCATAACTCTCTCCAACAAGTGCAGAACTTTGAAACCTTTTCCTACCACCTGTCCTATGTGTCCTGCCCAGTTAAGTTTGTTATCAAAAGTAATTCCAAGATATTTGCATTTCAAGTCTTCAGCAAGCAATTCTTTCCCCACCTTATATTCATAATTAACCTTTTGTTTTTTATTTGTGTATCTAATAAGCTGACTCTTCTTTGCATTTATCTTCATTCCATGTTTACCAACCCAATTAGATATCCTGTCCAGATCACCCTGCAACTGTTTACAATCCTCTATCGTTTTGATTCTTTTATACAGCATTATGTCATCTGCAAACAATCTAATTTCAGATAGTAAACAGTCAACACAATTATTCATTAGAATAATGAATAGCAATGGTCCCAATACGCTACCCTGTGGCACACCCATTTTTACTTCCACTTCTTTTGATACTACATTTCCTACCCTAACTTTCTGTTTTCTACCTTTTAAAAATTCTTCTACCCAGCAAATGACCTTCTTATCCACTCCAATGGTTTTTACCTTATTTACTACCATTTTATGGCTTACTCTGTCAAACGCCTTAGACAGATCTAGTGCTACACTATCAATTTGGCCTCCCTTGTCCATTTCATCTGAAATATCTTGCATATATCCCACCAACTGAGATTCGCATGAATATCCTTGCCTGAAACCATGTTGCCTGCTTGAAAACCAATTACGTTCCTCACATATATTTCTGATGTGGTTGCATATCAATCTTTCCATTAATTTACCTACCACTGATGTCAAACTGATTGGCCTGTAATTCTCAACTCTATTTCTCACCCCTCCCTTATGTACCGGTACTACTATTGCACTTTTCCAGTCCTGTGGTAAGCAGCAAGTGTCTAGACTCAATTTAAATAATATTTCAAGATAAGGTACAATGTCACATCCGGCTATCTTTAAGATATCTGTAGTAATATTATCTTCACCAGCCCCTTTATGTTTTTTCAGCTTTCTTATTTCCTTCATGATTTCCTCAGGATGGATATCAAATTTTTTACTATCGTCATTTCTAATTGTGTTGTTAAGCTCGTTCTCCGAATTAGACCCTCCTGTTTCTGATTCATTGTCCCTAATGCTTTCTACTGAACCAGTTACTTAAAATCTCTGCCTTTTTCAAATCGTCAGTAACTTCTTCTCCATCCTTATCTATAAGTGTCTCTACATCCCTCCCTTCCCCTCAGTTTCCTGATATAGCCATAGAAATTTCTAGATGCATCAGTCAATGGTCCCCCTGCACTGACAATACTCTTCATAAACCCATCTTTAGCCATTTTCTTTGCTGTTATTAAGTCCTTGTTTAGTTGTTTTAAATATTCCCTACTACCCTGCTGTCTCTTAACTCTGTTATGTTCTTTTCTTACCAACCTCTTTAACCTCCTCACTTCCCTATTATAGTACATAGGATCTCTACTTCTCTTTATTTTTGCTTTGGAATAAATTTTTCTTCCCCCTTTCTTATTATCTCCTTGAACTCTTCCCACCTTGACTCTACTGTACCTGAGCCTTCCTTCCATTTGCTGAATTGTTCTCTGAAATATCTCCTCAAATTTGAAACCTGTGCCTTTTTATAATTGTACCTATTTCCCCCTTCAATTTTGGCTGCTGGTTTACTGAATCCTCTAATATCCATCAGAACTGCTTCATGATCACTTATTCCTTCAGTTACTTGATACCTCAAAAGGTTTTCATCGGGCTTAATTAGAAATATATCCAAAATATTTTGTCCCCTAGTGTTTTGCTCAACCACTTGTGTAAATCCTCCTTCCCTTATTAAGATATTTGCAAATCTTTGTTCCCTTGTGTTATTTATCTTATTCCCTTCCCAGTTTACACCTGGTAAATTTAAATCTCCGCCGATGATGATCATTCTATTCTCACCTCTGAAATCTGAGTATGAATTTAATTTCTCCCCAAGAGCCTCATCCTCTTCTGACATTCTTCCACTGCGGTAAACAGCCAACACTCTGATTTTTTCTTTTTTATTACCCCAGAAATCTACCCCAAGTAACTCATGGTCTTGATCTATGAATGCCAGTGAACTATGGTAGTTTTTGCTAACTAGTATGAAGACTCCTCCACCAATTGCTCCTCGATCTCTGCGGTACACTCTGTAACCATCAGGAAAAACCTCACTGTCTAGTACTTCTTCTTTTAACCAACTCTCTACCCCAATTATTATTTGTGGTTCATGCATCTCTATTAAGTTTGCAAATTCGATTACTTTGTTCATTATACTTCTACAGTTTACCATTAACACCCTTACTATTGGCTTTAAATTTTCAGAATTTATCACCTCTTTCCCACTTTTACCGCAGTTATTGTCTCAGCCATTTCATCTATTTCTTTAATATCTGTGACTTTCCCCATCACGAATCTGCAATCAGTATCACTTTGATAATCTATTTCTGTCCCTTCACCAGCAGCCCCTAACCTAAAAAAGGCACAGTCCTGATCCCATCATCACTGGAAACGGGCTCCCTCACTGCTTTAGCTAACAACTCAGAAAGTACTCCCTTCCCCCTTCTATTTAGGTGTAGGCCGTGCCTAGTGAAACCCCACCTACCAATGGTGTTCACAGGCACAACCCCCAACACAGAACTAATGCCTTTCCCAAGTAGCACTTCCGTTTCCACATTAACATTTCAGTAAGATAAATTGAATATTTGAAACATTTTGTAGTTGTATAACAGGACTATATTTTGTTGTAAACAGTGGCAATTCGAGGCTCTATCATGTAAAGGCACAGCACAATTATAACAAAAATTTATGAGTCAAGTACTTGAAAGTGTGTGTGTGTGTGTGTGGGGGGGGGGGGAGAACCCATCTTGTATATCAGCTAATGTTTATGGCCAAGGAGAGAGGAGTAGGTAAAAGAGGAAGAAGCCTAGATCCTCAGTTAACAAAATATTACTATAAACAAATTTTAACTCTTACTAATTAAATCACCGATTGAATCACCTGATACGACTTGACTATTTGCTGGTTGTGTTATCGTCACATGTCGAAGGATCCAAATTCAACAATTCAAATCTAGTTTGATATATAGATAATTTATATTAACTGTTTCAAAGGTTCAATTTGGGACAACCCTCTTGCACAGCAAAGTTACGATCTAAGAATATTGCTAACGACACTAATCACTAGCGGCGAATGAAAAGGTATGGTAGCTATCTGCTTACTATTTTTCTTTTACAATGAGAGAGAGACCGGTTGGCACGTATTTGGGAAAAAAAAATATACCTTTGTGTTATCAGTCTTCTTGTTTTTCTTCTTCTGATTCGTTTCAGACTTTGCGGCTCCTGGGGTAGGCTTTTTGCTGTCCTGTTTTTTCTTTGCCTGAACTTTCTTAGGAAAATCATCCTCTCCTTCAATCGTTAAGACAGCAAAACGAGATGCCACTGCAGTTGCCATCAAGATTTCTTTATTTTTAATTTAAAGACTAATTTAACCTTGTTTAGTGATGCTAAACGAAACGGAGCAACGCACACGATACTTAAAAACACTTTCTCTATCACAATATTCTTCCTTAAACAAGAATGATAGAAAACAATCTTCAAAACAAGGAGACAGTTTGCCACCCAACACTATGCTTCGACCAAAGACGGCTGTCGTTATTGTTTTCGAAGTGGCATGACGGGAACGAGCCAGAAACCATTATGTTGCATTGTGGGTATGTTAAAATATGTCTACCAGTTTCAGAAGCTGTGTATAGTATACGAGACGCGCGTGTTATGTTGTGTAAGTGTCGCTAGTCGTGTTGTTTTGGTACAGATACTGTTTTCGTTTTATCCATTTGTGTACGTTTAGCAAAATTCCTTAATAATATTTAAATCGCTGTAATATCTTTGTTGGTACCTGCTTGGTCGAGATGGTTCCGAATGTTTGATATATCAATGTGTGTGTTAATTTGTTTTGATTTTCTGGGTTTGTTTATATTCTGAAGTCTGATTTGGTATGTGACAATTGATTAACAATCAAAAATATATAAAATTGTATATTATGGTGGTTCACGAATACTCAGTGTCATGTTAAGTTTACATGCTCATTTGGAGTAAGGCTTACTTAGCTGTTACTTTAGCATTTAGAAATTCATATTTTCTAACATCCATTATTTGCAGTGTGTGCCTTTGGCTTTTAGAAAAATTTATGTCAGACTTATACACTTCAAGAATTATTGTTTGTGGATCTATATAAGTTTTATTTTAGTTAAAAATTTAATATATTGCTTGTAGAATCGTTATTTTTTTCTAATATGTTTGGTAGTAATTTATAAACTTGCATTATGTCTTAAGTGAGTATAGCTATTTTTTTGTAGTTTATAGGTAAATATGAGGAACTTTGAAAGAAGGTGTATAGGGAAATTGCCACCAGGACTAATGCTCAGTTGCAGTTAAATTAAAAAAAATATGGATCCATTTGTTTAGTTTGCATAGCATTATTTACTTGCAAGACTTCATTTGTGTAATTCACTATCATGAATTGTGCTAGGTTGTCAGTTAAACCACTCTCCATAGAAGGTTTCTATGAAATTATGAATTGCTTTTCATAAATCTATTCTGTTGCATCTGATGTGAAAGACGAAGTTTAGTCATTGATCGGGTTAGTGGAGGTCATGATTCTGCGAGGAATTGGCATTATTATATTGCAGTTCTCAAATCAACTTACTACTATAAATACTAGGGATTACCGGAGATCGCGATTCCACCTGGGTTGGCATCATAATACTGCAGTGTCAAACACAAGACTCCACTAGAAATTCTTTCTGAAGTACATTTAATGGTTTCATGCTGCTCCAGGCTGTATTTCAACCTAATTTCTGGTTGAAAATAATGGTCCAGGCTGTATTACAACTGAATTACTGCTTGAAAATAATATGTCATGTGACTGATAATATTACAAAGATATTATTTAATGTTGTTGTAGTGGAATCGCAATCTCCAATAGACCCAAATACTTTCCAAAGTAGGCTAGTTTTAGTGGTGCCATGCTGACCCAAGATGTGTTACAATCTAATTCCAGCTTGAAAATAATGATTAAGGGTGCATTGCAACCTATTTACTGCTTGAAAAAAAAAATACCTCTTGCATTTGACTGCTGCAGAGCAATGTTGTAGGTTAGGCCTATAGGATCCCAAACTGCAGGGTGTACCTATCCCTCAGGGGGAGGGGGAGGGGCATGAAGACATGTGGGTGAAGGGGCAGGGGGAAGTAGCTTTGCCACCCGTGTGGACGATATCCTAGCTATGCACCATCGGAAATACTGTCTCTCCTTCACCACCTCTTGGAGTTGAAAACCTTTACTATAACATATCATACTTATTGTGTTTTCTCTGCGGAATAGGCGGTTGCCTTCTTAATAATAAAATTATTGATTCAGGGGGAGGGGATTGTGGAAACTTTTCTTTTGACAGAAGTGGGACATGGTAAAAAAAAAAAAAACTTTGGGAACTCCTATCGTAACTAAATCACGATCTTTGGTAGATCCCACAGTCCAAGCTATTTCTTGATAGTTAAAATAATGTATTACTGTTATTAGACTCCTGGGTGTGTATAAGTAATACAGTGGTGAAGGGGTATGGTATGGCTTCCAAACTAGGACCAGCATTCGGGAGGATGCTTGTTCAAATCCACGTCTGGGCATCCAGATTTGGGTTTTCCATGGTTTCCCCAACTCATTCCAGCCAGGCGAATGCCAGGATGCTTCGTTCAAAAAGGCCATGGCTGAATTCCTTCCCGTTTCTTGTCCCCAAGCCCATCCTGCATCTAATGACCTCGACGTTGATGAGGCGTAAAGCCATAAGTAAAGGGAAAAAAAGGACCAGAATATGATCGGTAAGAGAGAACTATTACCGTAATTCTAACTTGCGATACCGCTAAAATAATTTTTCCAACACTGAAAATAACACAACAGTCAAAGAATTGTCTGACTGGAATTTATATAGTTTTTTTTCTGGCCCATACTTTATTTCAGCCTAACCACAACTGCCAAGAAGAAAACAAAACAGTTTAGGTTGATATGATCTCTGTTCCGACAATAGTTATATGAGTGGAGACTTTCCTTGCGCACTGATTCATTGTAAGATTCACAAGTGTTCAGCTAGATAACGTCATAAAAACACAATATTTCGACAGCTGGCTCTGCTGTCTTTACTAAGCTGGCAATTCTACCACCACCACGCATTTTCCTTGAATTGTAACATTAAGTTTGCTGTGTTGTAATTGATGAATTTCTTCTTAATATTATTGTATAAAATATATTACATGAGAGATGGATTAATGATCAATATAAACTTATCATCAACCCTCCTTACAGTTGGTTAAAGCTGTCACTTACAATATCTAATGAAGGAGTGATGTTTTCCTTACTATTTAATTTTTTACTGTTAATGAATGTATCTTATATGTTGCAGTGTGACTTGCAGTTGCAGCATGTGTGAGCAAACAGAAGTGCAATATCTGGAAGGTAATGTGGTGTGGGTGAAACTTGGTCCATGCTGGTGGCCAGGAGAAGTGCAAGACATTAAGAAACTTCCAGAGGAGGTTCAAGAGGATCTACGCAGAAATCCTATTGCTGCTGTTAAATTTTTCGACGAAGATAAATAGTAACTTTCTTTTAAAATTGTATCTTAACTATAGTTTTTTTTTTGTATGTAATGCTCTCGGGTGACTAGCCGATTCAAGAATGCGTTGTCACACGATATTTCGGCAACTAAATTCATTGTCGCCATCTTCTGGTGAAGACAATGCATTCTTTACTCGGCTAGTCATTCGAGAGCATTTCATAAGTTCTCAACGCCGAGAAAGACTTCGTTCTTGTATAGCTTTTTTTATCAATTCACTTTGTTTTTCCGTGTGGCTCTGCATAACTTCTTATTTTGATCAAATATTGGAGGAAAAGATGTGATTGGACAGTTTTTTTGGCTCTGTAGTCAGTGTTGCATCGGTGTGTTATAAATATATTTCAGGTAGGCCTAATTATATTATAACTATTCTTGATGTCTCATAAGCAGTGGAGCAGGAAGAAATGCTGTGAGGCATTATTAATATGGGATATTTCCTTCCTCATTTGTTATTTATATCTATGTTTGCTAATCAGCATCATTTTTTTCTTGTCAAATTATTGTTCATAGTCTGCAAGGAATACAACCTATTGTTTGGTTTCATTCAATTTTGTCTCAGTATTAAAGCTAACATTTTCTTCACTTACTAATACAAAGAGCAGTACAAAATTTCCAATTTGATGTAACAAATTTTGTTAAAATCTCTGCGTTTGAAATTTCTCTTGCCCCATGATATCTTACTTCAGTGATATAATCACCCAGTTTGTCACTGTGAATGAAATCTAATCCATAATTTTCTGAACCTTCTTTTGTAACCTGAATGCCTTACTGCAGCTTTGGCAAGTGACTTCTACTTTTTGACATAATGCTGCTAACAAAAAACCCAATGACCTCATAGGCTTCTGTGGCTAGTGTTTAGATATCCAAGAGACACTTAGAATGTGAAAAGAAAAGATAAAATAGACCCATCACTCATCAAAATTGAAGGGAGGAGGGTTGCAGTGACAAAAACAACACAAACACACAAAACATGTACTCATCGAAATAGAAACGTGACTAAAATCACAGAAAAACACGTTGTGGTCAATATGTCCACATGAATTTTGTTTTTGACCCTTACGATCAAAATAGATTTAGTGGGTGTGGCGAAAACGATATTAAATGGAAATGTTACTCATGGAAAAGAAATTAATCATAAGAAAATGGAAATAGACATAAGTGACAGAAAATAATATAAAAGATAAATGAATATAATAATTTTTAAAAATATATAAATAAAATAAACTTCCCTGTGATGGGTTTATCAGGGTGAGGAAGATGAGTATTATCTGAGAAAGACCTGGGGGGGGGTATCTGATATTTGGAATGTGCTAGTAGGCCAATTCCCACCTCTGGGGTTTTGATGAGAACGTGGTTTCAAGGAGTCTCTAACAGTGAAACATGGGTTTTTATGGTCATGCTCCAAAATATTGTGTTTGTATAGGTTTTTTCGTTTACAGCAACACTCCTCCCTTCAATTTTGGTGGGTTTATTTTGGCATTTTTCAGGTAACTAAAGCAACAGTAGCCTCGGAAGCTTAAAAAGTCATTTGGGTTCTATGTTAGTATTAGAGGGTTTGCCTATATGATTCAATGGGTTTAAAAATACTGTGTATTGAAAATTACATTACCTAGAAAGATGAGTGGTACCTGAAAAGATACTTAAACTCACCAAGTTTCTGGTACATACTATAAATATTCAATCTGTGTGCTCTCTGTTACCAGGCACATATCCGGACGTAAATTCAGTTCTGTCCATATGTTCAATAGCATGTCTCTATCAGTGTCCATCATAGCAGCAGAGATCCATTCCTGTAATTCTTGCAGTGTTGTTGGCATTGGGGATACATAGACTTTGTCCATCACAGGAAGAAATCACATGGGGTCACATCTGGCAACCTGGGGAACCAAGGCTATAGAGCAACATCACTGGGAACAGCTTGCCCTTTGCAGCTATATGGCAGTTCTCTGTTGAGAATGTCATGGACATTTGCACTGCAATGAGGTGGAACCCCGTCCTGTTGTAGGATGAAACTCGAGGAGTCAGTAGTCAGTTGTGGAAACAATTACACCTGCAACATATTGAGGTGCATGGATTCTGTTATCATCTGCTCGATCAACAAAGAGGGCACAGCTTTCTTTCTGATATGGCACAGAAGACATTCACTTTTGGTAAACCCCTTTCCAGCCTACAAAGGTATGCAGCAGTTCAGTACCCCACTCTCTCATGATTCACCTTTCCACACAGATAAAAAATCGCCTCATTGCTGAATACAAAGTTTCCAGCCATCATTTTCCATAGCTTTCAGCATTTGGGTGCAAAAATCAAAATGGCTGCAATAATCATTTGGGATCAGATGTTATTCCAGTTGCACACGGTAGGGTTTAAAATACAAACGCCAATGCTAACCATTCCCAGTTAACAGTTGGCATGGACAGTTGATTTTTTTTGAACTGTGCACATAGCTCTGTCTCATGCACTTCACAGTTTCCTCTGAAACACGTGGTCACCCCATGCTTGTCCATTTCCACAGCCAACCAGTGTCACGAAACTGGCAAAACCATTGAAAAATGCTCTGGTGACTAGGTGAAGCTTTTCCATATTTTCATACGAATGCATGCCACACATTTGTAACTGAAGTACACTTCGCATATTTCAACACACAAAAACACTTCTCCTGCTTTTCTGCCATGGTGTCCATTGCTGCCATCTAACGTGCATGCCATACACCAAGTGGGCTTTTAAACTTGGTGAGTTTATGTATCTTTTTCATGTATCACTGGTCTTTGTGGGTCGTATGCTTTTCAATATACTGTGTTTCGAAACTCAATGTGAATCATTTAGGCTAACCCTGTATTATGTCGCTATAGGGAGGGTAACAAATTGGAAATTGATTTTTGAATGAGTAAGTGAAGGAAATGTTAGATTTAAGAAAGAAACAAAAAATAATAATTCAACAGGAAAATAAGGAACTGATTAGCTAATTTAGATATAATAGAGAAGAATCAACACTTGCCATAGGTAATGATGGCAGGATGTGATAGAAACAGCAAAAACATGAACATATAGAAATTTTCAGGGTTAAACCCTTCTCAAAAATAGAATATGAAGTGCACAGGGTGGAAGTTAGAAAGCAACTGGCTTGTCACTACACAATGGCAGTTAACTGTAAAGCCAGAGAAAGTTGGCGAGGAACAAACAATAGTGAAGAGATGAGGTCAAAAATAAATACACAGGGAAAATCTGTACGCTTCAATATTAGAATATATATTATTCAAAATAGATTTTCTTTCAACTGAATGTGTATATAAAAATATTTAGACAATCTTGGCAACAATGGAGCAGGAAGAAATGTCATGAGACGATATTAACATGGAAAGGAAAAATAAGTGCACCACTATCTCAGCTTCGCCAGGCCACCTAATTTAAAAAATATACTTGTTCACAAATACCAACTCTCCAGTGCTCTTAAACAACTCTATTGCTCCTTCCCTTTTAATAGACCTCACTGAAAAACATGCATCCATCCACCTCTATATATTTTAACACACCCAGTGGTGAAACATAATCCATCATAGGTCATTTCACCTATACCATGTCCCACCTGATGAACCAGCTCATCTGTCTCCGTTGCTTGAGTTCTTACATTGTCCTCACCATGAACCAGTAATCAATCAGAATGAATAGTTACAAACAGTTTGCTCTCAATTAAGTTAAGCCACAATTCCTGCTTTCCCAACTTTTGTGACGTCAATAACTGTTTCACAGTCTGAACCATTAAAGTACTCCATGTTCTGATCTGAATTCCAGAGGTGGGAATTAGCCTACCAATACATTTTGGGTACCAAATATGCCACATGTCTCATTCTCAGATAATACTCGCCTTTCTCATCCGGGTAAACACATCACTTGCAAGTTTATTTTATTTATATATTTTTTTAATTTGTTAATTAACTTTTTATTTATCTTTTACAAAAAAAATTCATCCCTTATATTTGTCTGTTTTTATTTTCTTATTATTCCACACGCAAAATTTTATGGGGGCACTTATAGATCGTTTTCAGTAGATTCCACCCCCCCCCCCCTCCCCGGGTTTCCTGGGTTTGTTTTATGCCAGTGACCTTATGACCACAACTGCGTTTCCACTGTGCAGTCTAATTATCATTTTCGGGCTTAGGTCCTTCCACCCCCACCCCCACCCCCGCCTCCCGCCATGTTGTTTCTCCCCCCTCCTTCTCCACCCCGACCAGCCGACCATGTGCACCCCGTGTGGTCTCCTCAGTTGGTTGCTAGCTTCCGCGGGGCAGCCACCTCATCCTACAACCTGATGAAGAGCTAAGCTCGAAAATTTGTATTATGTTTGTGTTTGTGTGTTTTTTTCGTGTTTTGACGTCGCTGGAGCCCTCATCTTTGGTAAGCGGTGGTTGACATTAAATTTAGGTATGTTCTGTAACAGGTAATATTAAAAAGCTGCGACCCCTTTGATTCTCGGATATTGGTTAGGCCTTCTCGGAAGGTACTTCTATGTAAGCCGTGCCAACAAGCGTGTCACACCGTGAATAAAGAGTGCTCCTATAGTTGTGTATTACAGTCTTTTAAGATCTATAATCAAACAAAATATTAGCTTTGTTTCAATTGTTGTTTCACACGAGCGGTTGCAAGGAAGGAAATGGTTCACAAATATTGACAATTCTGTAATGCATAACACTATATGCTCAAAGTTTAACAAAACACTGATATAAGGAAAAAATCAACAAATAATAAAAAGTATAAAAAAAATCCATAGATATTTTAACAAAATCGGAAAATCCTAACTTTTTATAAAAATCCATAGATCTACGGATAAATCCGTAGAATTGGCAGCACTGCTCCAGACGAATGCCAGGATGGTTCCTTCAAAATGACCATGGCTGAATTCATACCTATTCCGTGCTCCTAGTACTTTCCCCACCTCTAATGACCTTGAGGATGTTTAAAGCTACAAGGGGAAAACAATTGACTACCATTGCGCAATGATTCAGTTGCTCTCTGACTGCCATCCCATCCAATTCATGTTTTGTTGTTGAAGAATGCTTAACCCCAAAAATTTCTAAATTTTCTGTGTTCATATTTTTGTCATTGCTCCTAAATCCTGACAAGATCTTGGATTAAGCAATCATTCTTTGCTTACTTATATCTAAATGACGAATTTAATACATCTACAACTCATAAACTGAAGTTTGTATTATTTTACCATTATCATTCTACACATTTCATTTGCATGAGAATTGCCTTTATTTAATAACTAGCCTCAAAGCCCCTCAAAAATGACAGGCATAATGGAATGTTCTGGCAATTAATTTCGCTGCAGTTGCTTAACTAAATAGAATTTTTATAAAAAAAGCTCAATGTAATTTCTCATTCATTGTGCAGTAGCAAAACGTTTCAATTGGATAAACTTGGTCCAGGTTACATTTCAGCCTAACCACAATCTCCGCTAATATTGCCTTTAGAAAATCAAAGTTTTAATCACACGTGAATTAATACATTCCCGGTATCGCATGTCAATGTCATCATGCATCGCGATATAAACTTGATCCAAAATCTTCATTGGTTCTTACATCTTTCTTTCTTATTATCTGTGATGAAGATCAATGTTTCAATGGCTGACACAGATATATGAGGTTGAAATAATGACCCCAGTGTCCAACCATTACTTACCAGGTGTATGCATAAGTCGTTTCTAGTTACTAAGAGATGGTGCCCGTGAACAGTATGCAGTGTATGAATGTGACACGTGTGTTAGTTGTTCGTTTGACATTAATCTACCCATATACACAAGTTGAGTTCACCACACAACTGGCATCTGTGTTGTATCATTCAGTGATCATGTTGACTTTTGTGCCTGAAAATGAAAAATTGGGTTATGCATTGCTTTTCTTATTTAATCAAAAGAAAAGACCTTGGAAAGTCATTGTTTGGTGGTAGAAACGTCTGGTAAACATGCTCCATCAATTAGAACATGTGAGACATTGTTTCAACAATTTAAATGTGATGATTTGAATGAGAAAGACAGTGCACGTTTGGGTAGACCACAAAGTGCAAATATGAGCTATTGCAGGCCTTACTGGATGATGACCCAACACAAACTCAACAACAATTGGAAAAAACATTAAATGTGTCACAAGAAACAATCAGCAGACGTTTCCGAGAACTGGCGGAAATTAGTAAACTCAGTAAATGGGTCCCACAAGATTTAAATAAACAGCAAATTGAAAATCGTGAAGTTATTTGTGAAATTCTGCTCAACGCCACAAAAGGAAATCATTTCTGCACTGAATTGTGATGGATGATGATAAATGGATTTATTTTCAAAAACCGAAGTGGAGAAAATCGTGGCTGTCACCTGACGAAACAGGTCCTTCAACACCACAGTCAATTCACTTTGGCAAGAACACCATGCTTTGTGTCTTGTGGGACCAGAGCGGTATTGTGTACAATGAACTCTTGAAGCCTGGCGAAACCATTAATACACAACGCTATCGGCAACAAATGATTAATTTACATCACACATTCATCGAACGACAGTCGGAATGGGCTCGAAGACATGGCAAAGTGATTTTGTTACACAACAGTGTGCTATTTCACACAGCAAAACCAGTGAACGACACCTTGAAATTTTTTGGATGGGACATCCTACTGCATCCGCTCTACTCCCCTGACCTGGCGCCATCTATCACCTCTTTGCATCAATGGGGTACACGCTCACAGAGCAGCATGGTTTGCTGCAAAAGACACACTGTTTTTCTGGAATGGTATTCATAACTTACCTACAAGATGGGCGAAGTGTGTAGAAACTGATGGGCAATATTTTGAATAAACAAAAAATTACTTTCCCTTCAACATTACCGCATTACATACATTTTCTTTACCGCAAAAACCGGCAAAAACTTATGCTTACACCTGGTATATTAAAAATAAGATAGGATAGGTCAAATCACATGCCACTTACCACAGATGAAGACAGGAGGGCCAGACACACACACACACTTCTCGATATTTTGGTTTGTAACCATAATCCTGTTGGAGGGGAGACTTATGGCACATTGGGTTGTACTATATGAATCATTCTTGTGGTAGGTCCGGATGTGTACACATCTTCTTCCTGTCATATGTCTCGCCTCCGACATGATAAAGGTTTCAAACTTAAATATAGTGATGTGTGGTAAATGGTGGGTGATTTTCCCTATCTTATCTTATTTTAATGGAAAAAATTGGAATTTACAAATATAAATCAAGTATGCTTCCCCACTTCAATAATAAGAAGAATCTGTGGCTGTGGAGAGATATCTTTTATCAAACATTCACGTTTTGTAAGCAATTTATGTTTTAAATGTTTGAATAGCGGCTATCATCAAAGAAACTTGTTAATCCTTCGAAGAAAAATAAACTATTATTTCAGTGAATTTCATTAAGAATGGATCTGTAATGCTATTAATAGTGAATTTTAGTGAAAAGTAATGCACTAAAAAAATATTTTTATTTTCCAACGGGGATTGATCCCAAGACCTCATATATACTGACACAGCCATTAAACTTCAAGCTGTCTGGCCACCCTACTGATGGTGGCTTTTCTATAGCTACACATAAACAATTTAGAATTTCTTAATTTGTAACTCTCAATTTCTCGTAAACAAAGGTGCATTAAGACAAATGATATTAGCGTGAGATACCTAAAGTGTTATACTACAAATTCACATTGATCATTCTCCGATTTCCACACTGATAACCTCTCCTTGAAAGTTATTCTCATGAACATATGAAAATTATTTAAAATTTTACGTACACTTTGCTATGTTGTAGAATATTGGATCGAGCCTTAGTCTGTATTTTGTGTTTAGAGCTTTTATATCAGAAAACAACTTGGACAAAATTATCTGATATCCTTACAATCAGTAGTATGGAAGAGACATCAGAAAAATAAATTTTTTATTTGGAACAAATAAAAATTAATTTATTGTATCGGTATTTACAGTATTCAATTAAAACTAACTTAGTCCAAAATCTGAAGCTTGGTTGGATCCTCCCAAAGGTGTGGGGTATACTAAGCCTTTGTGTTAGAGGTAGGACACCAGTTTCTTTCCTCTATGACCTATAGTTTAATGTGGTATCTGAAGCATAGAGTAGGCCTATGTTGTTGATGATGATTATTATTACTGTTATTTATATTGATTTATATTGATTTATATTACTATTTATTACTATTCTTACTATTCTACTTCCATTTTATTTTGTGATTTTGCATCATTTCCTTTGCAATCAAAGATTTATAGGAACTACATAGGAAATATTTGTTTCACGAACAATATGATCCAGCTACTGTGTGAAGTCTGCATCAGTTAGATTTCATGGCTACAAAGATAAACTGAAATTATCTTTTAAAAATTCAAGCAGCTTCTTGGTTTTTTGTAATGTAAAATTGGCATTAAAATCGTAGGAATTTTATCATTATCTTTATGAAGTAAGGCTGCATCCTATGCTTTATACAGTAATAATGAATCATGTATATAATCAATAATGTCATGTACCTTTTGATTAGGAGAAATGTACACTACTACAGTCATCATGTTTTGCTTATTTTCAATTTGACATGTTGCCAAATGTTGTTATCCTCATTAGATCATACACACTAGAATTGTTAAGCGCACATGCATGGAACATTAAGCACTTAGTTCGCATGCCCTGCAGTGTTCAGCTCGTGCGCACTAAACACTTAATGTGTAATTCTACAAATTCCTACCTACTACACCCTAAAAAGTTTCACTTCAGGGATGATTTTTTTTTTAATTCTTTGAGATACTAATGTAAATGTCTTTATTCTCTGTGTCTTGTAATTTGATAGAAATATTATGTGCTGAATCTGTTTATGAGAATTTTTGCATTACATTTGCATGACTATATCTGAAGTCAAAACTTTATTTTCAGTGAATATGTGCACAAATTGGATCATATCTGCATGTACAACTGCCGACGCAAAATGGATTTCATCAAGAGAGGTTTGGGTAAGTTGTTTTATTTTTTTAATTCTTGTTGAGAAAGGAACCATCAGCAGGGATGGCCAACCCAAATGATCTTGCGGGCCACTTTGGAAATGCATCATAACTCTGTGGGCCGCATATGGAATTATATATTCGCAAGAATATTATTTTAAATTGAAAGTTAATTTTTTCTCATAATTTCGAAAGTTAATTCTTGAATATATGGCTGCACAAATAATGTATTTTTTTAGTACATCGTTTTTCACTACTTTTGCCATTATAAAATAAGTATATTTTGTAAAGATGTGTAGAATTTCGCTGGCCGGAAAAATATTAAGGCGGGCCGTATGGCCGGGGCCGCGGTTGGCCACCCCTGGTCTACAGCATGATATTGCAGGTTCAGAGAAATATTTTATTGGGAAACACAGAAAGTAAATTTTTCGAGTGTAAATATGTTATATGGAGTGGAAAATTATTTTAAATAGGTGGGAGGGTGAACATGAACACTCATTACAAGAGTTCAGTATAAACCTCTTATAGTAAATGGGACATAAGTCAAGGGGAAAGATGTGTTCACTAGTCTTATGCGCTGTCTAGGCTATAGAACAGAAACTTCAGTTTCTCAAATACAGGCTAGCATATGTTACCAGGACTAAGATGGATGAAGTTAAATGCTATGTAGGTTATGTAATCTCTGACAGTTATAATGAAGAAGATACTGTACTTCATCATTATCATTGGGGACCATCTTCAGTTTCCTGGGTGTGGTTTACGAGCCTTCCTGCATTTCGATCCTAGTGTTAATAGACAATCGTATTCCACTGTCTCCTGTCTAGAAATGTTTCCCTGTCCATAATAGCTTCCCAGTTCCACTAGGTGGAAATATATAACAAAAAAGTACCATTAGTCTTATAAAGACATTTGGTAAGAAGTGATTTTTAAGACTCTGTATCAAAATATGTGTCATAGTGTGCTCTTATATTGTCGTGTTTGTGTATTCTTCAGCGTCAATCACCTTTCGTAATCTGTGGCTTTCTTTCCTTTCAAATATTAAAAAATCTGAACATATGGAAGAGTGTCACAGTATTGCACAAAGTTGTAAGTTCCTAGTCATTTGAATAGTAGTCTCCAATCTGAAAATGTTGGTTCAGAATGTTTCTCATGAAATCACCATTTTTGAACTACCTGAATGCTTTTGCCCTGTCACTACAAGTGGATGGCAGTTTTGAATGTTGTGTCATTGTTTTTGCCTGTCCTCCGTAGCAAAGCCTTTTAAATTAAATTGTTACATCATTATGTTTTGTGTTAGAACCTTCTAACATTCCACACTGTAATTTGTGCACACTTGTAAGCTGTTAATGCATGTTTATGAACACCTACACATGCAGTTTGCCAGTACTCGTTATATATGCAATATGTGGTATCCAGCAGTTAGTAGCCTTCCTCTCCATTATTCTATCTTCAAATAATGATTTAGCTTACTTGCTACAGAGCTAACATTCTCAGAATGAAGACTTCTTTGTACTACTTTAAATGTTAACACTTTCGTTACAAAGCTATATGACTGGTTATTCCTTCATAATTTATCAACTGAGTCCCAGTTGTCATCCATCATAAAGCTAATTATCATATTAAAAGTAAGAAGCCCACTAACTTCAGTATTAGCTACATTCCATACAAATATTTTCCTCTATAATTGGTGTGGAACGATAAATTAGTTCCACCAAGTGTAAAATTAGTGTTTTCTTTTAAGGTTGTTTAACAAAACACTGATGCCTGTCAATAATTTAATATGGAAAGGAAAGACAAAGAAGGCTTATCAATCACCAAAATTGAAGGAAGGAAGGCAGCAGAACAAAAAATAATTATAAAAACACAGTATTTTTTTGCTATGCTCTTACTCATGAAAATGGAAATATGGTGCTGCACTTGCACGTTTACCTGTAATGCAGCCTGCAGCCACATGAATGATGGTTTCGATTGTTCAAATAGAGCAGAAAGGGAAAGGGGGGGGGGGGTCCAAAACAGTATCAGTGGAAACATTACTTGCATGAATGAAATAAATCACAAACAATAAAGAAAGGTATTTGTAAGTAGTGAAAAAATTATTTTGAAATATGTAAAAGATATATAATAATTAATTAAAGTAATAATAGTCAAACCCCCACGGCTTTCATCTTACCAGGCATCCATTTCCAAGATATAATGTGAAAGAGTTTATTGCAATGAGTGAATTTCTTACAAGCACTCATTACTGCGAGAAAACACAGTGGCACAGCAAGCCATAATGTACAGGATGCGGCAGCATAACTTCCTTTTTTAAAATGCATGCCATTCAATCGGTTGATATCGTAGCGCAGCGCTAGTTGTCTCGTTCCAGAGGCGTGACTATAAAGTTTTGTCCCGACACAGTTTAGTCGCCATCATGCGTTGGAACAGTGAGGAGCGTACGTTTGCCGTTACGGCCTACTTTTCGAGCGGATGTTCTGTGATCGCAACCCAGCGCGCTTTTCGGAATCTCTTTAATTTAGCCCCGTTGGCCCCTGTCACGGACCGGAAATAAATTGTTACATGGGTCACTTCATTCAGACAAACTGCAAGTGCGACAAGACGATCTGAAGGCTCTCGGCCCATTAGATCACCTGAGAACATTGAGGCAGTGAGAGCTTCAATGTTGCAATCACCACGGCGTTCTGCGTGCAAACATGCGTCTCCCCTTGGAATTTCTGATCATTCTGTGAGGAGAATTCTTCATGATGATCTTCATTTTCATCCATACAAGATGTCGATTGTACAGGAACTTTCTGAACTTGACTTCAATTCTCGGAGGAACGCGTGTGAAGTTCTTCTGGAAGAGGTTTCTGAGGACGCTATTGTTTTGTTTTTACTGATGAAACCCAATTTCATTCGTGTGGATGCGTCAACAAACTAAACATGCGCTACTGGACTGACACCAATCCTCGACAATTGCATCAAAGGCCTTTGCATTCACCTAAAGTCACAGTGTGGTGTGCAATTTCGTCAGGTGGCTTTATTGGTCCCTGTTTCTTTGAGGGAATTCGGACCGGTATGTAAACATGTTAAGGAATTTTTTTCCCACGGCTAGATGAGTTGGACTTAGGGGATACTTGGTTCCAATAAGACGGTGCAACGGCACACACTTCAAGAGCATCTATGGCTGTTTTGAGGGAACACTCCCCTCAGCGCTTCATCTCAATTAGGGGCGATTTGGAGTGACCGGCCTGCTCTCCCGATTTGACCCCTTGTGATTTTTTTCTACTTTTTTTTTTTTTTTTTTAATACCGTGTTGATGTGAACCACCCAAGGACCTTACATGATTTGAAGACCAACATCCGGGAAGAAATTGCCAACATAATGCATGCTATGCTGGCAGGAGTCATGACAAACACCAGAAATCGGTTTACTCAGTGTGTGCAGACTGGGGGACGTCATCTACCTGATTGGACCTTCAAAACTAAGTAAAACAAAACTTTATGTATGTGGCTACATTATAAAAAACAAATAAAAAAATTCTGATTCATACAACTGGTTTTATTATGTTTTGAAAAAAGGAAGTTATGCTGCCGCACCCTGTACCAAGCTGTGATGCTGTCAGCCTGCATTCAGTTCTTATTTCTGGAAGTTTTTATTAGTTAATTCTACCATTTGGCTTCATGTTTATTATTTACCTGGGTTTTTGTCATTTTTCGGAGCATTATTATAATAAAATGATAAACAGTTGTTGTTGAATTTTTACATATACTCAAAAAATACTCCAGTGATTATTACAAAAAATCCTACAACATGATTCTACTTGTATTTTAATGACGACATGGCGATCTTCACTATGTCCCGCTGCCGGATCCTCGTGGGACGCCGCCTCTGAACAGTGCTGAAAGACATCAAGGAGTGGGCCACCAAGTGGAGAATTAAGATCAACGCATCGAAGAGCCTGGCCATCATGTTGACGCGGAGGTGTAAGCCACCACGACCAATGCTGAGGCTCTTCGGGGAGAGAATCCCCTTGGTGGCCACGGCAAAGTATCTTGGGGTGACCCTAGATACGAAACTAACATGGAAGCCGCACTTCGAAGACGTCAGACAAAGAGTTCTTCAATGACTGGGGCAACTTTATCCAGTGTTGAATTACAGTAGCACACTACCACCAAGATGCGGCCTCCAATTACATCAAGCACTGGTGCGCCCGATCATTGAATATGCATCCACTGTAAGTAGGTACGCCGCAAAACCACATATTGAGAAGCTGCAGAGACGGGGATCCCGAGACTTCAGGATAGGTATAAAAAAATAGCAACACATTTTTACCAAAAAACTGAGGAGATTGACAACCACCTTATTCGCTCTTTAGCACACTACGATATACACAAGGGTCCACATAGAAGACCACTCCAGCTGCTGACAGAAGAAAATGAGTGAGAAAACCACAAATGCAGTGCAAAAGGAAAGCACTTACACTGTTAAATTAAATAAATATATACAAAAAATATTTTAAAAAATATAAAAAAAAATAAAGGCTCAACAGAAATGAAAAATATAAAAGTAAAACGAGCACTTACACGGAAACAGCAAATAAAAGAAGGCATTGCCAAGATGGCAAGTACTTCTGACAAGAATCCCTTAACCTAAAGGCTAAGGGTGACTGATAGAGCTTCTACCTACTTGTATTTTTACAAGTTGTTGGGTAGCATTCATCTTATAAGCACTTAAAGCACGTTGTAAATGAACACCATAGAAACTCTATGAACTCAATTCCTCCATTATTGATATTCACTGAGGAAGAGCATGACAATACTTAATAAAATTATAGTTTTAAAAAACATACTTTTCTTAACAACGTGAACTAACAAGTTAAAATTATCTTTAAATAAAGATTTTGTTAAACAGCAATAGGATGTCCTACAATTCAGTATGACTTAATTTCTTGAATGAGCTTAAATAAGAGTAATGTCATTGATCTAAAAATTAACTTCAGTGTAAAAAATCGTGGGGTGATAGATATCAGGTGCCTGAAATTTTTTATCGTTAGCTATTTGTAAAGCTTGAGTCGTTATGAAAGTAGAGAGCACTCCACTTTTTTTACATTTAAGTTAATTTTGTTGGTCAGTGGCTGTATTCTTATTTTAATCTTCAAGAAATTAAGTCGTATTGCGTTGTGGGGCAACCTATCACTGTTGAACAAAATCTTTATTTAAAGATTTTAACTTTTTAGTTCAAATTGTTACAAAAGTTTGTTTTTTAATTTTTTTTAAACATTGTTACGGTCAAGTAATCAGAATGCCAGAACATAGCTATAAAATTGTTGTATTGGCATCAGTTCTTAAAATTTGTGCAAAATTTAAAACAATTTGGCCCTTCCGGGCATCCAGATTTGGGTTTTCCATGGTTTCCCAAATCACTCCAGGCAAATGCCGGGATGCTTCCTTCAAAAGGCCATGGCCGAATTCCTTCCCATTCCTTGCCCCCCATCCTTTCCCGTCTCTAAAGACCTCGCTGTTAGAGAGACATAAATCAGATTTAAAAAAACCCACAATTTGCACATCTGGAAGTGGGTGAAAATTGAATTCGAAGATTCCGTTGTTCTGTTGTTACTGTCAAAGTAATGAGAATTCCGCAACTTACAAGGTGGGATTTAAAAGTAATGAGCCTTTGTTCAAAAGGACAGATTTATTGAGCAAATCAGTACAACTTACTAATAGTCTTCAAAATAGGCACCTCCTTCAGCAATTCACTTTTGTAGGCCTGTTCTGGGAAGGCTGCAAGGGTTGCCTTGACATTTGCTTGGATGTCTTCGATCAAGTGGAAGCATTTTCCTTTCAGCACTGATTTTAAGCTTGCAAACAAGAAGAAGTTAGGAGGCGACAAGTCCGGACTGTAGGGAGGCTGGGGGACCACCAGAAAGTTCACCGGGGTCAGGTAGGCACTCACAGTGAAGGCAGTATGGCTGGGCGCGTTATCGTGGTGAAGCTTCCAGCTGTCGTTGATGTCCCTTTGCTTCCATGTGACACTTCTTTTCAGGATTTCCCAGTAGTAAGCAGCATTGATGATCACTCCGAAGAAAGCGATGAACATGGTCTTTGTCTTCGATTTGCTCATCCACTCTTTCTTGGGATGGGGTGAGTTTGAGGTGTGCCACTCAGAGCTTTGGCATTTTGTCTCTTGGTCCTATTGGGAAGTTCAATTTTCGTTGCCGGTTATCACTTAATGCCGGGATTGTCTTTGCTTATTTGTAGCAGTTCTTGACATCAGAACACACTGTTATTTTTTTGCTCTCCAGTCAAAACTCTCGGCACGAGTTTGGCGCAGATCTTCCACATGTGCAAGTCCTTAGTAACAATGTGTTGCACTATTGCCTCTGCTGCTTGTTAGAGACTTAAATGCCAGTCTGCAATATAAAAAAAAAAAAAATCACGTACTTGATGCACATTAACGTCAGTTCGGACCGACTGGGGTTCATTGGCCATCTTTTCCTGGCCCTCCCTAAAAGCCTTGTGCCACTTTTTCACTTAAGAATAAGATAGACACTCAGTCCCAAAAACTTGTTTAAGTATTTTGAACGTTTCAGAAAGATACTTGCCCAACGTGAAGCAGACCTTGATCACGTACCATCACTGTAACAAATTTTCCATTCCGCTGTGTCATGCACTACTGCACAGGGGTTCCCACCGGGGCCGATATTACCACTCCGAAAGCTCGGAGGCAACTGAGCTCTGTTGCGTTGTGAACACCGCCCTCCACCACTGCTGGCAAGCGGAGCGCGCGGCGAGGTACACTCGTGTCAGAATAAATGAAGCTCACTACTTTTGAATCCTACCTTGTAGTTATAAAATTATTGTATTATCATCGGAAATTTCAAATGATTCATACACCTGAAAGTGAGTGAAAATTGCATTAAAAATTCTGTTTCATACATATAGGTCAAGCTAAAATAAAACATGTAAAAAAATGTTTTATTTTTATTGACTTTAAAGTTAATCAAGCCTAATTGATTATTTATGCAAATGCAGGCTAGATTAGTGGTTAGTTACAGAATAAATTTTGATCATGTATTCATGTGAAGGTGTTTCCCATTTCTGACATAAAAGTTTTAATGCATTTTGTAATTTTTAATGAATTTTTTATATACTTGTAAAATTATATGACACAACATTTGTGGAAATGAGTGCATTTAGGAACAATTAACTTTAATTTGCGTATGTGTCATCCTATTTTTTGACGAAATGTAACATTAAATGAAGATACATTTGAGAATGAAAAAACATTATACAATACTAGTAAAATGTGTGAAAATTTCATATAATGAAACTTTCCCTCTACGCTTAGTCTGTTATTGGGTTGTTGAAATTAAATAATCATCATAAAGTATTCAGAAAATAACAAAGAAAGTTTATTAATATGATAATATGAACTATATATTATTCCTCTTTGTATACAATATTTTGCGTCAGAATTCAATCATCTAGAATTTTTTGTTTGTCGTTTTTGGTAATTGATATAAAAATATTATTTATATAGCAATTAAATAAGCTTGGCTACTGCCAACTCCTGAAGCTGCAACTAACAACACAACTGTCATACGCTGCAGGTTGTGTCTCACCCACGCAGGTAAACTGTGTCCTGGCCATGCATGGATCCAGTTTGAATTTAAATTGTAAACAAACACTGTGTTTTAACATAAACTGAATATGCTATGTCAGAAGTTGCTAAAAAATATTGCCCACTGATACTTTGTTCATTACTGTAGGGGGGTGTTCAGCGAGATCCCAACCAAATTGTTCGACGAGGGAGGTCATTTGATGTGAGACATGTAGACGCGTGTTATCATGGTGTAAAGACACTCCTTTCGTGAGCATTCCTCTTCTTTTGTTCTGGATAGCCCGCCGTAGTTTCTTCAGAGTTTCACTGTGGCGGTTTGAGTTAAATGTTGTTCCTTTTGGCATGAAATCCACCAACAATACCCCCTTACCGTCCCACAAAAACAGTCACCATAACCTTACTGGCTGACTTCTCTGTCTTGAACTTTTTGGGCTTCAGTGAAGATGGGTGACGCCATTGTGTGGGCTGCTCCTTCATTTCAGGAACGTAATGATGCACCCAGGATTCGTCCCCAGTCACTATCGAATCCAGGAAGTTTTGCCCTTCCTCTTCAAAGCGGTGAACAAATTCTTTGCAACATTCCATGCGCTTTCTTTTGTGTTCTTCGTTGAGCTGTCTGGGAATACACCTGGCGCACACTTTATTCTACCCTAGAGTTGTGTGTATGGAGATTTTGCCATACTCTCCATTAAGTCTCTCGGTTATCTCATCAAGAATTATCCTTCAGTTACTGCGCACCATCTCATCAATTTTGGTCACCGTTTTGTCGGACACGCTCAGTCTTCCAGGCCATTCATCGTCGTGGACGTTGCTGCAACCGGCAGAAAACTCCCGGCATCACTTCCGCATGTTTTTAATATCCATACACGTTTCCCCGTACACTTCCACTAACTGACAATGGATTTCTATCAGTGTAACGTTTTTCGCATTCAAAAATCGGATCACTGAGTGCAGTTCACACCTGGCGGGTGAGCTAAGCAGCTACTCCAGCGGACGGCTGTCAAGCAGCGACTGATTGTCCGATTGAACTCAAACCTGTACCATTCGGTGGTGGGAGAACCAGGGAAAACGGCATTGTTGTTAGATTTCTCTTAGCACTTTTGGTTTTGACGTGGTGTCGTTGGAAACCTTATTTTTTTAACCGCCCTCGTACATAAATCAAGAATCTTATATCAGGTTGACTATTTCTCAAATGGATACATATATGTATTATAAAATCAAGAATTAGGATGACAAATGAATAGAGTAGAGGGTACAAAGCTCTTCATATACATAAACAATAATTACAGCATAATTAAAGTGTAAAGGAGATTTTTATCTATACATTAGCATTACTTTCTTTATAAAACTAATTACTTATATACAGAAACAGAAATTATATATAAAAAAACTTATTTCTCTAATCTTAACATTAGTTGTTTTTATAAATCTCACTAATAAAATATATATAACCTCATTGTTGCCGAGCAACAGACAGGAAATACTTGTCGGGAAAGGTATTCCGAAGCTGTTTAGATCTTTAACGAAATTTAGGGCTGTGAGTTTTATATCTTGCACAAGCGAAAAATATATGGTTTATATCACCTATTTCGGAATTGCAGTATTCACAGATATCTTAAATTGTGATGGTTAAACGATGTAGATGCTGTGCGAATCTATGGTGATTAAAACATATTCTATCATGGTGATAACACCTCTAGGTTCCGAGGAGCTGAAAAACCAAGGACGGATAGGAATTTGGGACTGGATAGTACCATAATATTGTCCCCTTGTTTTTTTACTGGTGTCCCATTCACTCTGCCAGTTGTTCAATGTCTTGATTTTTATTTGCGGTAGGTAGTCCGTGTATGGTAACCATATTTTAACGATGACGTCTATTCTAGCTGCTTCCTTTGCCAATTCATCTACTTTTTCATTATAGACAACCCCTTCAAGTGCCTTCATCCAGAAAAAATTGATTTCCCTGTTTCTTCTAGAGCATTTGGCTACCTTCTGTACTATATTTATTATAAACTGATTAGTTCTCTTGTCCCAATATTTGGTTTGAATAGAATTCAACAGGCTCTTAGAGTCTGAGATGGTTTAAAACTTCATCTCAGCTAGTGTTGAGCAGTACTTGATTGCCTTTAAAATAGCTATTGCTTCTGCAGTGTATATAGACGTAGTCAATGGTAGTTTATACATTCCTTGATACCTACTGCTGGGGCAGAAAAAGGCACATACTACGTTGCCCCCTGGGGCAGTTTTTGATCCACCTGTCCTGCAAGATACCTCTTTGCTAACAGAGTGAGTATTGCTTATCTCCAAGAGTCATATAAAATATCAGTAGTTGAATCATGCTAAAGATGGAATGGTATTCATGTGGTGAAAATTGCTTTGTTGGAATTATCCTGTCTGTTTGTTCTTCCCACTCCTTGTAGCTATAATAGACCTCTGAGAGTCGCAATCTTCCTCTGTTATTCCACAAGCTACTCAGCCCTTTACATTTAAAGATAGTTGGTTACAGGCCCGCCGCTAGCTGTTTGAACACCCGTGTGCAATACTGATTATGCTGCCCCCTTTCTAACTACAGCCAGTGATGGATCTAGGAGTTTACCGAACAAAAAAAAGGCCGCACACTACATAAGTTTCATCGCGGCGACTGTCGATCACTCGATTTGCCACCCCCCTCGATGTGCTGCCCGCGTGGTTGGTTGGTTCCGGTATGCTAGCCTCTCCAGAATTAATTTGTCCAACAGCCAAAGGGGCATTTCCCAGGCTTCCACCAATAGAGCATTGGTGGGAGGAGATCCCATGGCACCAAGACAGGTGTGAAGACAACTATACTGTAGCTTGTCTAACCTGGACAGGATTCTTGAGCTTGCACTGCTGTACAGGGTACAACCGTAGTCGATTTTGGATTAGCACTCTGTAGATAATCAAAAGCATACTGGGATTTGCACCTCACCCCAAATGTGTGTCACAGATCAGATAATATTCTGAGCATGATTACAAGAGTTGATTATTTGATCGATGTGTGATATCCAACTGAGTTTGGCGTCCATCAATAATCCCAGGAATCGTACATTAGATTTTCTCCAAAACTTTTTTGACCACTATCAGTTCTATCTGTTTCCTGGTGTAAATATTGATGGAAGATTCCTGTGTTGAAATTTGAAGTCAATTTGATTTCAGCCATTTATCTATTTCTGTCATGGTTGTAGATTGGTTATTTAAAGAGACCACTGAAGAGTATACACAGATGTCGTCTGCATACTGTAGGATTCGGGTGTTAGAACATATTACTATTTCCAGAAAGCATGTATAAAGACTAGCTGTTACCCACGACTTTGTACTCATTGACTTTGAATTTCATTGCCAGAAGTGGATATAGGAAACTGTTAGTAATGTAAGATTTGTACCAAACTACACTGAGTCAGCATAATATGACAGGAAAGCCATCACTATATCATTCTACCATCAAACCTGTCTCATAAAAAATATCAATTTCCAAAACAGAAAAACAAACGAAGGTGTGTGGATATAGGGGAGGGCAGGGTTTAACTGAGGGTCTTTTCTTCTTTCTTCTGCTTGAGTATCTGATTCTTGAATTCTAATAAATTTAGCCGCTCGTGCTCTTCTAAATCTACACCTTAGGCCAGGTTTACGCCCACAAGGCATGTCAGAAAAGAAGACAAAATAAACTGGTACCAGAAACTTTTAGGCAGACACAAAATAATAGTACAGTGCAGAGCAAATCGACATCTATACTAAATAATAAATTTTGTCATTAAACAAAATTTATTAATATACTAGCATACTGCGTGAGAAGCACAGCTTGAGCAACCGGCATAACATTACAGTCCCGCCATTACATGCATCCATCTGTCTGTCACCATTCGATAAGTTCTCAAAACTTTGTGACTACAACTGTTATTCATACCGAAAAAAATGTCCTGTGCCCTTCCTACAAATACAAAGTATTCCATTGTCAAATTCCATCAATGTTGGTATAGCCATTTAGTCGTTAAACGTAACAAAAAGACAGAGACTTACTTCCGCATTTATAATATTATTAGTTCAGATGACACACACACACTGACTGCAAGAGAAACAACGGCTGAGTGATCAATATAGTGTCAAAAGTGTATACATATAGCATTGTTAGACTGTGTACAATTTGCCAAACATTGCACCCCTAAATTTGTGGTTTCTACCCTTTAACATGGAATTCGAAAAACTGACCATCCAGGCGTGGCTCATACGATCAAAAACTATTCTGTGGTGTTGGCATCACTGTTGTTCACTAACACATTATATCCCTTGAAATGAATGGGAATGTGAGGCTTGCACCATGTTTCACTAATAATGGCTATAGATACGTTCCAGTCAGACTGTTTTTTTTTAAAGGCATTGTCTGTTAGCTATTGCAGACCGAGCATTCCACTGTAGAATTTTAAACGCCATTGGATGAGGAGAGACTGTTAGATAATATTTTCCAATTTCATCAGGATCTGTGTTTTCATTCGACTGTGAGTTGTCCACAACAAGCAGAATGAGGCTAATAATCTTGTCTATAATGGAGCCCCCAATTTGATTTTTACCATTGTCCAAACTATGAGGCCAAGGGGGGTTAGGATTGCTGGGAATAGGTCTTCCCAGCAAAACACGAGGATCAATTTCTTATCAGTAGTCTGTCTCTCTGTTGGATGAAGAGAGTTGACTAATATTTGATGATTGCCTCTGACCATTAATTAGTTCCTTTCTCAATACTTATCCAGCGTTAGGGTGTTGTTTGATAAGTCTGCGAAACATTAACAAGAGGTTCTAAAGGTTTTACAGTTCTGATACTTGGAAAGTAACTGTGATGATGTCCTATACTTTCATTGACAGGCATATTTCATTTATACAGTGGAGAGAATTCCATTATACTTTTACCACAGGTGGAGAAGGTGATTGTGAAGGATGACTGGAAGAAGTTTTAGATACAGAAATTGCATAAGACCTTTTCTTCAATAGACCTTCAGCATCTTTAAAGGAAATATAATGTAAAGTAGCCTGTTCGTGGACCCTTTGTCTGAACAAATACCCTGGACAGGTCCGATCTGTAGCCATATGCTTACCTTTACAGTTTACACAATTTTTTTCATTGGACTGACACTGATGAAGATAGTGAGAACCTCCACATCTACCACAACGCTGGCCACTTCTACACTGTGTACTAATATGATCGAATCAAAAGCATTGTTTGACAAATGGAACATAAGGGCTTACTTCACATCTGATGCTGTATAAGTAAACAAATTGAGGGACTTGTTGACTATCAATCGTCTGTAGTTTCACGGCTGCTGATGAATTATCTCATATCACCAACTTTGTTAGTCTTTTAACATTAGTTACGTTAACTGGAGACTCAATATCAGCCATAATCACTACTTCCTTTATGCTCACATCTATTCCTCGAATGACTAAAAAGTTGTCTTTGTAAACAAAACAAGTATATCACTTCAATAGTTTCAATAGTCTTTAAATGACTTTGCATGCAGAACCATATTTAAATCCTGTTTGATAAGGATTCAGATTTAAAAAAAATCCAATAATATTATCATTGTCTCCCCCCTTTCAATATGATGTGGACAGGGAATTAAATAGAAAGGGGATCAGGTTGCTGTAATTACAGAAACAAAGAAGAAATTGAAAGGAACAGAAGAAATAGATAAATATACAATGGTCTACAGTGGAGTGGCATGAGAGAAAAGAGCTGCAACAGGAGTGGAAATATTAGTGGATAGGAAATGGAACAATAAAATTGTCATTTACACTATGATAAGTGAAAAGATTCTGACAATAAGATTGAAAGTAGAGAGAGGCAACCTAACCTTTATCGCCATATATGCCCCAGAAGAAAACAAACAAGAAGAATCTGAACAATTTTATGAACAGATTCAAGTGGTGATAGACAAAATTAATAAAAGTGACTTCCTAATACTGGCTGGCGATTTTAATTCCGTACCATGTGTGTCTCAGTCACATGTGTGTATTTTCTGAAAAAGGGTTTTGCCTGAAATATTGTGTTTTTTGTGTCTGTGAACTATTTTTTGCTGCTGCTGCTCTCCTCCTTTCAACTTTGGTAATTGTTGAGTATAATTTATCTTTCATTTCCATACAAATATTAAATTTCTTATATGAAGGATAACTGAATAGTGTTGCTCAAATGGAATATGGCTGTAGCAGTTCTATAATTTATAACATCAGTCATCCCTCCATTGCTTCACTTCTCACTTCTTAAATTCTAATTAAATCTATTATTTTATTTTATGCTAAATAGTACCTTTCCCATTCAACGGCATGCAATGCTCACTGAGCTAAAATCTCTTGCAATATATAGTATTATTATATAAAAAAATGAAATAAAAACTTCTGCTTGAAACTTACAAGCTATATTAAGTGTATCTATTTTGTGTATTTCAGCAACAATGGAGCTGGAAGAAATGCTGTGAGGCAATATCTATCACATACCAAAGTTAAAGGGAGGGGAGCTGCAGTGGGGGGGGGGGGGACACACACTATGATAATTATGATTATTGCACCTTGTGATAATTAATAAAACTCATTTGCCGAACACAGGAACTGCATTTATTTAACAGTTTATTCTATCACCAAACGTAATATGTCGGCACCAGACATGATATACCTGGTCATTGTTGAATCGGTCTCTTCACTTTATTTAAGATTGCAAGTTAGCACATCGAACACAGTCTCTTCAGCACTCATGTTTAAAGTTCCTGTTCAGTATAGTATCTAACATGGGTGGCACATGAATGAATATTTGTACAGGATGAACATTCTTTGCACGACCAACCACTCCTGAGCACTCTTTCTTACTGTCCTTCGCTAAACTTGTCCATTCCTGTTCCCTCATCTCTCACGGCCAATCACCACACTTCTTTTTCTCACATGATTGTCCTAGCCAACCAGCGTCATTGTTTTTACCTCGCCTTTCAACGTTATTCCACTTTACTTTAGACGATGCATTCCTTCTCCTCTACTTGGGGATGCATCATTATTGTCACAACACAAACAAACACACAAGCAAAATTTCAGCTATGCCTGTACTTATGGAAAAAGAAAAATTGGTTGAATTTGTGCTGGCACCCATATTTTTTTTATTTGTTAAATTCAGTATTGGCTAGATATTGGAGACAAATTTCAAGTATGTAATGATGTTTCTGTGATAGCTCTACACCTGACAAATTGGATGGCCAATCACACCGGTAAAAAATATATCATAACCCTGCATTTAACAGTTTTTAAATACTGATGCCCCATATTCTGGGGACCATTGATCCCCTATATTAGAGATGAGACAACCCCCTCTCCCCAGAATATAATTCTAAAAACTTTGAAATACTATATTTGGTCTTGGGTCATTGTAACACATATTGAGCAAATTTAGAGTCTGGAATGTGTTCTATTAATGAAGTTAGAGACCTGTGACAGGCTGAAGACAACAATAGGGCCACCTTTCCCTTCAAACCCTGAAAACAGATGGGGGAAGAAAAAAGAAGCTTGCTGGTATTAGATAGGCAGATGTAATGAAACTATCCCTGACATGATGCTAGCTGGGGGAAAAATACTGTAGTTCCAATATTAGCTGAGAGAAAAATAGCTGTGAGATTTGTTAGAGCTCCAGGAATTCTTCTAGACATCCTTCTGCTTAGTTAGATCTCTTCTTCTTTATTCTGCCTGGACTTTGTAATGTCCTGATTTTCTTTTCCAGCTTAGCTTACTTTCCATACATACTTCCTTCTCATCCACGCTTCTTCCTGTCCAAAGTTCTTCCCATTTAAACCCCTTGTCCCAACTATCTAGACTTCTTCTTATTCCAACTTCTGAGACATACATCTTCCTGTCTAGTCTAGACTTAAACTAGATTAACTAGACTTGTTGGATTTTTGTATACTTTTCTTTCTGTTTCTCAAAATCATTTCTTTATAGTCATTTATATCTTTATCTCATTCAGAAATTATCACTTCTCCCACTGCACTATATGTTTTTGATGCATTTGATTTAACGTTTTCTCAATTTATTTCTGTAGATTCACTGAACTTATTCTAACAAGATATTTCTTCTTTATATATTTCAAATTACCTGCACTTACAGTCCAGTGTGAGAAATCTTGTTTATATAGATAATGCCTAAGCACAAAAATTCTCAAATTTTTTTCACCATAAATATTGTTTACATGGAGAAAAAAAAAATATCAAATTACTTTTGCTCTGTACCAGTCAACATGAGCTTAAGGTCCATTTAGACGACCCGTTCCCGATCGCCTGGTCCTGTTCCCGATCTCACTTTTCTCCCGCAATCGAGGCAATAATAGCGGATCATTCATATTGTTGTACTCCAGTCGAATAGTGCACGCTCGCCATTATTTCTGAACAGAACGTGGATTGATAAGTGGAGAATTTGTGGTCTCTTCTGTTTCTCATCATTTTGAGGTTGGAGTTTTTAACTTCATTTTGTTCTTTTACATTGTTTAAAATGATAAGTAATTCAGATTTTGTTTTTGATAGTAATATTGATTCACCAGTAACTCCAAATGGAGCAAAACTGAAGAAACCTAAACAATTTCAAAAACATAAAGATTTGTGGGAGAAAACATATAACTGGATAACAAGGGAGCCTTAAAATAAATTCTTTGCGAATTACATTATCTGCACTGTGGGTTTTACTATTTCGCCACCTGGTACTTGACATTTAAGTCTGTCAATATCGATTTTCAGTAATTTTCAGAATATTGTGAGCATAATCTTCTGTTGATTAAATTGTAATATAATGTTAAAATGTGCCGCACTGGTCAGAGGCAAAGGGTTGCTAACTTTATTTTAATACAAAAATAAAGTATGATACTTTATTTTTGGCCGGTATACGTTATCCTAATCATTAAGTATGCGGAAATAATTTATTTTTGGTAAACTATACAATTCAATTAATTTCCAAACGTCATGTTAGTGCTTATGATGGAATGAAATAAATGCCAGCCAGTTTTCAGGGCAGAGTGGTGGGGGCCCAACTTACCCCCACCCTTTCGCCCTAAATCGGATGGATTTTCCACCCGACCTCCCTGCCTGGTCTCGCGACAAAAATGTGACCAGGAGCTTACTTTATATGACCCGTTTTCAGCGCCGAAGGGGCGTGGCCACGATTTAGGGAGACCAGGTTGGGTCATCTAAACGGGCCTTTAGTAGGACTTCTGCTCGGCATGCTTTGCTTATTATATTTTTTCACAAAATTATTATCCTTTTTCATGTGGTCGGGGCCAATAACCTATTTTGAAAAATATTTTACTGTAGAAAGTAGAGACAGTTTAACAATGTTCATTGGCTAAGAACCAAACCATTCGTATGTACACTACACAGGTTACAGCACAACTAGCTCCAAGGTTTCATGCTAAACCATGCAGAGCATAAACAGTAGCAAAGAACATTTCTCATTAGATGTTGATATCTCATTATTCATTGAATCCTACAGAGCCTATGCTCCTTACTAAATGCATTTATTATTGCCTGTTAGATTGCCTTCCATTTACTTGTGTTATATGCAGTCAAATTTTTACTTCTGTAGAGAAAAAATAAGTGTGAATCAACATAATTATTTGTAATTTTCCAGATATGTACCGCACTAAGAAAAAAGAGGGATCATCATTTATGGACAAGTTCCCTGGAGATGTTGCAAAAGCAGAAGTACTAACAGGTGGTGACCCTCAGATATTATCAGACAGTACATTTGCACCCCAAGAGAAGACTACTTGGAAGGATATATTTGGTGAGGAGAAGAAACCTTCATCTCCCCCAGAAAGACTTTTTAAGTTAACAAAGTTAGGTAGAAATTCTTCTAATGAACAGAAAACCCAAAGCAGTTATTCAACTAAACCTCGTCAAATAACACATCCTCGATTTCTTAGGATACTCAGAGGTGAGGAAAGTGATCACGAAGTACGAATTAGATTGCAGCCAACAAGTGCAAATACCCAAGAAGGCAAAGGTAACCCTTATCATTGTCCAAGGTGTGATTTTACAAGCCACAGGCTTAATGTGATTATCCTTCATAATAAGTATCATGCCATAAATACAAATGTGTCATCAGCTGGTAGGGGAAGGGGCAAAGGTAAAGTGGCTATGAAGGCAGATAGTTCTGCAGGTTCTTCACCTGGTAGGGGAAGTATCAAAGGGCGACCAAAACAGCCTCAGAACACTTCTGAAGGACCAAAACAAAGAGAATATAATTCTGATGATGATCCTCCAACCAAAGTTGCACGCTTAAAGGAAAAATTGAATGTAAGTAATCAGAAAGTTGAGGAGGAGAAAACACATGAGAAAATTGCTATAATCATTGACACTGCTAAACCCACTTCAGAAAATGAGTCAAAACCTGAGAAGAAGACTGAAAGAAAGCCCATTTTTCGGAAAAGAAAAATTATTAGCAAAAAAGATGTACCTGCAAAGAAGAAAAAGACCAATGAAGAAATACGGGAAAAGTTGCTTGCTGACTGGAATGATGATGATGATGAACAGGAGGAACAGGAAATGAAAGTGTTGAAGCAAGTATTGAATACAAGTTCGAAACCTGAAAACAGTACCAAAGCCAAAGAAATGTCATGTTTTGATTTTGATGAAAGTGCTGATTCAATGTTGGACACAGAACTTGAGGAAAGGGCAAAGAAATTTGCTGAAAATCTAAAGTTTCCAAGGATTATTGAAGACAGGGATTCTACATCAAAGCAGCGTATCCCTGATTTAAAACAGACTAGTGTTATAAGTTCAGGTTTTTCTGTCAAGGATACTATCAAACACCCTCAGAAAATTGGTGCAGGAGTTGAATTTATTGCTGAAACATCAACAAGAAAGGAAACTAAGCCTCAGCGTGATGAATCTATTAATTTACATGAAACTGAAGAGCATTCGACTGTTACATTATCATCTCCACAAGAACCAAGTAACAGCATTGATTTGAAAAGGGATGAATCAGGAAAAGATGAAGTAAAGGTTGACCAAGTGGTGAAATCATTTTCTAGTGAACAACCGAATAATTATAATTTAGATTTACCAGAAGAACAACGTAAGGATTCTGAAACTCAGTCTGTTTATGAAAATAAAGCAAATGAAGATTTAAAAGACTCTCAAGATTTAACAGCAGCATTTGAATCAGTTATGGCAGAGACAGCTATACCTGATCTCCCTTCTGTCCCTCAAAGCAGACTTATTTCCAGGGAAGTAACCAGCCCAACCCCAGAAACACATGGGAACAGCGAGGTAGATAGCCAAGATTTATCATCAATTAAAACTGAAACAGATCATGACTATGTGCCAAATTCAGAGGCAGAAGACAAACAAAATTTCTCAGAATCAAAAAGAAATGATAACTTACCCTCTGAAGTGAAAGATGAATGTTCAGATACTCAAGACATTAAATGTTCACCCGAAAGCAAATCTGAAATTCAAGCTGACTCAAGTGTAATGGATGTTTCAGTATCTGCTCCAGATTCTGTTGAACCATGTGGTAATCTAAAAGTTGATAAAACTGAATCACCACATTATGAACAGTCACTTCATTCATATGCTATTAATCAAAAATCTATATCAAATGAGGAAAATTTGGAAAGTGATTCCATATCTGAAGAGACAACATGTGATTCAGGCTCAGTGATAAAAGTGTGCAGCAATTTGGCATCTGATGAAAAGTCAAATGAGCCATTTGATTCCGCGGTTGATAGAGAAGACTATGTATCTGCGGAATCACTAAAACAAAATCCTGCTGAAGTAAACCCAACTGAATCGGTATCAGCTGAAAAAAACAGTAATTCACATACTGATGACAGCTTTAATGGTTCAACCTCACTGAAAACTGAAGAAATATTATCTGAATCCCAGTCAGTGTCATCTAAAACAGACAGCATTTTAGATAAGGAAGAATCAACATCTAAAATTTCAGACGATGTTCCCAAATTGAATAGTTCATGCAATACTCAGGACTTCAGAACAGAGCAGGTAGATTTGATGGATGATGATGTTGAACTTGACATTAATTCAATGCCTGTTGTTATGACTGATGCTATAATAAGGAAGAAGTTGAATCAAAAGAATCTGAAAAGAATATTGTTCCATTGCAATCTGTCATCAGGAGTGAAGGTAGGCAAGTGACTGGTACACTTCACAGCTTGTCAGGAGGAGCTGCTGATAGTGGGCAGGTAGTGTCAGTATTAACTCCATCATCAAGAGCAGTCAGCAATCCTAGCACAGTTTTGAAAGTAGTTAAATCACCACAAAGTCCTGGAATTAATGTTAGTGGTGTGAAGTCAGTAATGACACACAAACCTGGCAGTAAGTATGTAATAATTCAGCAGACCTCAGCCCAACAAAGCAGATATCCCAACAAACCTGTTCAGCAGTGTGTCACATTAAAAACAGTAAATCAGCCACAAGGAAGCACGGGACCAACAAAAAAATTGGTAATAATGAAAACGTCTCAAAGTCAACCCTTAATACAAACACAGTCTGTTCTAACAAGCAGTGGTAAACTGAATACTGCTGGCCAGCGTGTGCTTACTAGTTCAGGTGCAATTGTAACAGCAGTTCCTGCTGCAAAATCTGTTGTGCAGAAGAGTACCAAATTAGTATCAGTACCACAACAACAAATCAAGGTGTTACCGAGTGGGGCAAAACCAATTCTTGGTACAAAACTCATGATGCAAAGTACACCAACCAAAGTTTCCTTGCCATCTATGCAAAATTTGCAGAAAGTTAATTTAATTCAGACATCTACAGGAAGGATTGTCAGTACAACAAGTAAATCGAAACCAAGCACTATACTGATACATTCTTCACAAAGCAGCCAATCTGTACAGCAGTCAAAGCCTGTGACAATAACAGGTCATAGTGTTCCAAGGCTACAGCCATCCAGAAGTAAACAGTCTTCAGCATCATCTTTACAGAGAGTGCTTCTAGCCACACCACAACAGACACCCTCACAAGGACAACAGCAAAAACTTTCAGCTCAAAAAGCATCTTTACAACCACGAATGTTAGTACAGAGAGTTCAGGTCCCAAAATCTGGTAATGTTGTTTTGCCAGGTGATAATGTTAATAAGGGGCAAGTGTTATTCCAGCCAGCTCAAGTTGTGTCAAAACCAGGACAATCACCTAGCATACAGAAGATTTTGCCCCACCCTCAGAAGAAAAACAGTACTCCTGTTCAGTCAAAGGGAAGAATGTTAACTATTCAAAATACAAAGCAGAAAATACCAGCAAAAAAGTTGCAAATTGTCTCGAGTGTTAGTCAAGTGGATTTGACACCTGCCACACAGACTGTCTCTCAAGTACAAGTTATACAGCAGGCAGTACCTGTTGAATGCTTGGAACAACACACAGCTGTCTCGGAAAGCATTGTTTCTTGTCCATCTACTTCAGGAACTACTGCAGTAACCTTACAGCAGTCATCAACTGCTGGGTCATTGTTAACATCAGAGCAGCTTGCTCAAATGATGGGAGCATCTACTGGACAGATTAATACAGAACCAGGAACATTGGTCCTTGTTACAATAAATGAAGCAGGCTCATTGCAACCATTTGATAACTCTACATTGGTGGCCTATGATGGCACAGCAACACAAGATACAAAATCAGCCAATGCCCTATATATTGATTCATCATCCTTGGGTTCACAGACTGATTTAGATAAGCTAATATTTACAATAAATAGTCAGGCAAGTAATGGAGCAAGTGTCGTAAATGTTGAGCAGCCTTCACCTTCAGCACTACCTAATTCACAATGCACCGTTTTCAATGTTGCTAATAATACTACATCTTCAGTTGGTTCTAACCAAGATATTTTGGCAGCTGCTCTTGCAAATACTGATGTTTTCCAACCTGAGGTTTCAAGTGGTGTACAGGAATCAATGGCTACTAGCCATTCAGGAAATCCTGTAAGGCTCTTGGACTCCTCAATTTTAACTGTCTCATCTGCCACATTGCACCAAACGACTATGATGCTTCCATCTCTCACAACAGGTTTACCACCAGCAGCACCTGGTGTTCTGGAGACATCACTGACACTCAATCAGCCTATTATGACACCACTAGAAGTACCTTCAGCTGTCACACACATTGAAACGCCTCCCCCACCACCACCACCATCTACATCTCTGCAGTTAACCGAGTCATCCATTGTTCTTCCTTCATCCACATACACGTCACTAACATATGCTCCAGAAACAGCATCTTCTGTAGAGTCACCAGTTTCTAGCTCAACAGTTGTGAAAGCTTTACCTGCTTTTCAACCATCTATGCCTCTTCTATCTGAAGAAGTGAGTGAGACACAGTCACATGAAAAACTTGTTGAAAATGCTGTTCCTCCTTCAAGTTCACTTGATAGCTCCCAGGCACAGCCAGAATTCACTCCACAGTTTGAATCTACATCAGAAGGGGTCACTAGTTCTGAGATCTCTGAAAAGTCAGCAGCCCAAGTTCCTGAAATTTCCTCACACCCTACACCTGCTGAGGACTACAATACAGTCTTGACAACCTTTCAGCAGATACCCGAAAGCACATCTGGAACACAATGTATTGCAAAAGATGCAGCTGAGCATGCTGTGACGACATCAGTCCAACCAGAAAGTAAAGATTCTTCAGAACCAGTAGATTCTTCTGCTTGTGCTGATAACTCTTCAACATATGATCAACAACTAGACAGTACATCAGAGGCTGTGGCTAGCAACATCTCAGACACAGATTCTGGAGAAACAAAGGAACTGAGGGCTCAGGAAGGTGCCTCTGCAAGTAGCTGTGTCGAGAGCACTTCAGAAAATTTAGCGCTTGAAGGCAGCTCGGCTTCAAATGCAGTAAGGTGCACAGAAAGCCCAGAGAGCACTTCAGGTGCTACTGGTGATTTAGACTCTATAAACACTTCCCAGAGTGTTGCATCCTCAGTGTGGGTGGAAAGTGGAAATAATACAGAAGACACAGGCTGCACAAAGGGAGACAGTGAAAGGTAATACTTGTGTTGAAAGTGTGTGTCAGAAGTTGGATTAAATCTTTTCAGTCTTCTGCTGTTTACAAACGGCAAGTTTTACAAATTTTTATGTGCATCAATTTCATGCATTTTAATGTATTTCTTTTGAAATATAGATTAGAATGTTTTAAGTGTGAAAATGATTCCCTTTGTGGAAAAATTTAGCCATTTGGCTATTTTATTGACTTTAGTGTGATTTCAAAAATAGTCAATCATTATTGTTTTGTTTTAAGCATTGGTATTACAAATTTTACCATTACTGGACTAATGCTTGGATTGTAATTTATAGTTTCACTTGCTAGAATAATAATGTGTGTTTATTAAAATTTGTATGGTATCACTGAAGTATTTTGAGATATTAATTTTACTGAGTACATTTTTGGGTGTCTTGTCATACAGTGGTCCAAAAGTGTTATGTATTGTTTTACTGGTTGTATATTCATTTTTTTCTTCATTCATTGTTCTCCATTTTTTAATAAAATACTGCAAAAAGTTGTGGTTAAAACAGAAATTGCTTCTCCAAAGAATATAACCAGTAATTTATTTTATTGCCTCAAAGACTGCAAACTTTTTTTTTTTTAAACTGTATATTAGAATCTCTTGTATATATGTTGCAGCTGCTAATATCCAGTATGGATTTTTGTTTTATATCTGATTTTATGAATTCCCTTTTATAGAAAGTTCATATTCATATAAATACATATATGAATATTGTAAATATAATGTTACTAATTTCATTGGATTTTTAAAGTAATGACTCATAAATTTTATTATTATTTTTTTTAAAAGAAACGGGGCAATTCAAATATATTAGTGTGTTTGTGTGTGTGTATGAGAGAGAGAGAGAGAGAGATTTAGTACATAGCAATCACAGAAAGTGATGTGTTTGTAGATAGATGGTGTTAGCATTTGTGTGAATGATGGGAACATTACTGTGCTTGATGTTTAAAGATGGGGGCCTGAATTGTACACTTGTTTGTGCAGATTATATGTTTATGTATAGAGAGTAAAACAAATATATTATAGCATTTTAATGTATGTGGTGAATTGTTTTCTGAATTCTGGCAGAAACAGAAAAAATTATGACTGTGACTCTGTACATGTGTGCTGATTAAATATCTACTTTGTATACAAAGTTAATATTACGTGTACTGTTTCTATGACATTGTAGCTTCTCTTCTTATTATCCACTTCCAAGCAATAGCACGTACGATAATTATTCAAAGTCCTCTCTAACATGAAAATAAATATTGTTATTGTTTTATGAATGAAAGTAAATGTGAACCAGTAACAACACAATTAAAAGAGTGAAAACACTTTATTCAAGTATGTTAAGCCATACACTTCCAATATAAGTTTAAACATTGTTTTCAGATTTCTTAATCTCTATTCAACAATAATTTTAAAGTAATTTTTTGTTGATAGTTCTAATTATTTTTCTTATGGTGAAGTGCAGTGCAGTAAGAGTACCTGATTTTTTCATCTTAAAGATTTAGAAATTCAAAAAGAATTGCTATCACAATTAGGAAAAGATTATTACATACAAATATTATTTCTTATTTTTTTGCATAAACATATCAAAACTCAGTTAAGAATACTACTTACAATCAGCTCACTTTCTTAATTATTCATACCAACTACAACTTGGTAATCCGACAACTAAATGCTGTAATATTTGTCATTTTGCAGCCATTATACATTCTCATTTTGTTAGTTTTTTGTGTACATATCTACAACACTGTGTAATTTAATGTTGGTGAAATTTGAAGATTTTTCATCTTGTTTGAGTAGTACTGCTTGTCGGTGGATGAAGATGGGAGACTTTTCAGTAGAGGAAAAGGTCCAAAGATGGGCTGTGATCTAAATACTGGCCACTTGCTGAAAGTGGGGGAAGGGGATTGTGCACAGGGATGAGAGTGGCACCTAAAGGAACATCAAGTAGTGGGGGTAGTGAGCAAATGATTTTGGTCCTTGACACACATGCTTTGCCACGATTTTTTTCATCAGAAAACTTGTTTTTAAAAAACTTGAAACTTTTCAAGGTGTATGAGCTTTAATTTCGCTCTTTATTTATTATATATTTTTATTTCTATTATTATTATTATTTAGTTTTCACTAAAGTAAATTGTTTTCACTTCATCTCAAAGTAGATTACCTGAGCTTCATGCAGGGCATCTGTCCTGTTTGATTTGTTTGTTTTGTAATGGCTGCTGAGACCATCAAGTTGAAGTACTGTGTGGTCTAAAAATGGGCTGCCATTAGTGGTCCAATAACAGGCTAGCTCTTGACAAGTAACACCAAGATTTCAACACCCCAGATCAATGACCAACTCCTGAATCTTCAATGTCCAAAAGGGTTAGTCCATATTATGTACATCCTATACCCACCATTTCAAAGAAAAGAGCAATCGTGATCACCAAGATTTGCATCGTAATTGGAGATCTCCTTAAAAAGGATGATTGAAGAAAAGTGTGGAGTGTACAGCCTTAAACAACAGTCAGATGACTGTGAATGTGCAATAAGATGTCCCAGCAAAGAAAAATAATCCAAAATTGCCAAGCCAGCCCAAAAATGCAATTAGGAAAACTTGGCGAGAAGATTTGGATTCAGAAAATACCACATGGTTTGTCCAGCTGATGATGAGTTGGCGATCCCTCTGAGGGATAAACATGGTGACGACAATACAGCATGCATTTTCTGTGATTGCTTTCTTTCAGATGACATTAGTGGGAAGTGTGGATTCAATGCTAAAAGTGTAAAGGTTGGGCAAGTTTGGAATGTGCTGGAATGAAAAATAAGGAGTACATCTGTGACTTCTGCAAGTTAAAAATTAAGAAAATACTCTTTTTCACAAATTTTCAAGTTAAATAAAGTTTTTGAACAAAATTTTGTGTTTTTTCTTATTTGTCATGAGATAAATTTACCTTTTTATACTAGTAGTCCATATTTTATATATATATATATATATATATGTGTGTGTGTGTGTGTAGCCTTCAAACATTTTCCTGCTCGGCAACATATTACCACCCGTACCATACCAAACGTTCCCTCCCCTACAGTCTTGGTATTCGAGGTGATCACATATACCCCAACCAACAGTCCCTCATGGATTATTCAAACAGTACTTCACAACCATTGATTTCTCACAACTACCCTTTGACTTTGGTGAACAAACAGCTTTCATGGGCAACATTACAACCTACTCAGCCCATCAGTCATCTGAAACCCACAAATCCAACCACAATCCAGTCTTGGTCACACAATACTACCCAGGCCTCAAATCCATCTACAGAATCCTCCGAGAGGGCTATCATTTCCTACAAACTGCCCTGGAATGAGATTCATTCTTCTTTAAATCCTCCCTGCCACTCCTAGAACTTGTTTCAGCAGACCTTCTAACCTGAGCAAACTTCTAGTCCACAAACATAGTCTTCCTCGTCCCAACAGTCAGCTCCAAGACTCTTTCCCATGCAATAGACCCTGTTGTAAGATGTGCGGCATACACCATACCTCCACCACTTTCACCAACCCTGTTACTGGGGAAAGCTTCCCTATCATAGAACACACCACCTGTGAAACCTCTCATGTAATTTACAGTTAACTTGCAACCACTGCCTGGCTTCATATATAGGTCTGACCACAAATTCACTTTCCATAAGAATAAATGGCCACCGACAGACGGCGTTCACATGGAACCCAAAGCACCCAATTGCTGCCCATGCCATCACCCATCGAATCATTTCAACTCTTGTTTCATGGTTCAGGCTATCAGAATCTTCCCTAATAGCAGCAACTCCTCTGAAATCAGATGGTGGAAACTTGCCTACCAGTACAAACTGGGCACAAGGCAACCACCTGGTCTCAACTTCAGATAATACCCGATTATTATTATTTTTACATATGTTTAATTTTTTTTTAATCCTCTCTTTGCCTCCATCCCCACTACCTATATCGAACCACCACTTACCTAAGGTTTACTTCATATAGTCTTTGGTTTAAACATTTTAAAATTATTATTATTGCATTATTATTTTTTATATTTTTAACATATATTTTAAAAATTATATACATATTAATTTTTCATATTTAGTTTTAATTGTATTTTGATCGTCCTACCGACCAGAGATCATTTTGGATATTTATCTATGCTCGGGTATTAGCTCAGAATCACTGTGCCTACCTTTCCTCTGTTTGAATTTACCCCCACCATTTTCCTGGCCTACAGTTTTTCTGAGAGACAGTCTCCAACATTACCCACCTCCCATAATGTTCTCCTGTTGATAAAAGGCTCATCCCGAAATTTTTTTTATCAGTTGTGTTTTTTTTTTTTGTCTTTTCTGTGTGTTCATGCCCCACATCCATCATCTTAAAATAGGTGGTGGTTCATTTCCCTATCTTAATTTAATTCCTTTTCGCTACTTAGCACCTTTAATTTCATTATATACTATATATATATATATATATATATATATATAAAATTAAGGAAGGATAGGGAAATATGACCCAGCACTTACCACAGATGAAGGCGGCTGGGACGACGAACAAAAAACAAACACAAGAGAAGTGCAATATTTCGGCCTACAGCAGCCTTAAACGTGCAGAAGGTGAAGCCCCAGGCGGCGTCACATGTGTACACATAGACAGCCGACTGGTGAATCACCAGTCGGCTGTCTATGTGTACACATGTGACGCCGCCTGGGGCTTCACCTTCTGCACGTTTAAGGCTGTTGTAGGCCGAAATATTGCACTTCTCTTGTGTTTGTTTTTTGTTCGTCGTCCCAGCCGCCTTCATCTGTGGTAAGTGCTGGGTCATATTTCCCTATCCTTCCTTAATTTTATTGCCGTAAAGCTTTTTCCTGCTCATTGTTATTATATATATTATCCTATGATTTTGTAAATTATAACTGGTTATTGATGTTTTGAACCCTCATATCACCCACCTTCATAATTGTTATCTATATTGAGTAAATCGGTAGGGCCAAAATGAAAGTGGTGGCCATATTTGGACCTTTTCCTCTAGTGTATTATGTGTTGCAAAATCTTGATATTAGATACATTTTCATGTTCATTGACACTATAGTAACTTAAATAAATTATAATCAGAAGAAAATATAGTTACTTCTAAACAACAGTGAAATGTGATCATGATAGGGCCATAAGTATAGATTTTTAAAAGAACTTTTATGTTACATAAATATAACTCACACTACTTTTCTACATGGTCACCATGTAAATTCAAACATTTGTCATACTGTGTTATAAGTTTTTGTATTCCTCTCATGTTCCACCACTGCCAGTTCATTGAGAAAATTAGTAATTGCTTTTTTTCAGGTCTTGTCACTTTTAAAACATATTTCTCCTCAAAAGTCTTTCAATTTTGTAAAAAGCTGCTATTTGGTGGATGGTTAAAAATCTCCCATTTAAACTTGTTCAGAAGTTGTGTTTTTCCAGATGTGTGTGTCATGGAGAAGCATGATGCCACAAGACAATGGACCCCTCCACCAATTTTGAATTGTCTACCACAATTTCTTTAATGTTTAACAGTATGCATTGGCATTAAAGGTGACTGTGCAAGACACGAAATCAATGGGCAAACACGATATTGGTCCCAGAAGGCACAGGCCATGGAGTCATCAAATTGATGGTTCTTTCTTGAACTTTCTGGATTTAGTAGATGAATGAGTGTGATGCCACTCCATGATTGAAGTTTGCTCTCAGATGCTGAGAAATTTCATCCTCACTATAATACAGATCAGGTATGAGTTTAATTCATTGCAATAATGTTACAAGAAATCCAAAGATGCACCCATATTCTTCATTTTGTGTTCATCTTTAAGCATATGGAGGGTTGCACACTTTTTTCTGCACTTTGAATGATCTTTAATAATTAATGAAGAATTGTACATGAATTGTGAATATTATTTTCTGATTTGATCCAGTGATACGTCATTAATTCTTTATGAATTAGTCTACTGAATTCAGCAAGCCATCTGTAATTACCAAGGAGTACCATAAAGGATGTTCTCTCTTGTTAAAGCACTTTGAATTGACTATGGATATCATCACATGGTCACACATTTCGTGTGTTACAGAATCAAATAGCAGATCTCACTTCAAAATTAAAAGCATTCTCATTTATTATTATTAAATAATAATAATAAAAAAGAGTTTATTAACTCTCACAGAAAAAATAAAAGTAATAATGGCAAAACAGTGACTGAAATTACTTGACATTGTGAAATAAGATAATAATTGTTATAGATAATCCACTTTCCATCACAGTTCATGATTCTGTGAATGATTCCCGTCATTTTTGTCCACACAAAACAAAGAACTGCCAGTTTCCAAACAATGCCTCACTGTCTTTCAATTAACAAGGATACCATTGGTTCAACTGTCTCAGTTTTTTAGTGTCATAAGACTGTTGAATTGTGGGTGTTGTATATTCCTGTACCTTCTGAAAATGTTGCAATTTAATTATTTTCAGATTTTTTCTTTAAAATAGAAAGCAGATATTTGAAATTTTTATGTTTGGAACAAAACATGAAAAAAGCAGTTCATTGTTTTTTTTTTTTTGTTTGTTGAAACTTTGTCAAAGCAGCATTGATGTTCTTTATTGTCTTGGCCATGCTATGACTGGATTTAAACCAGTTACTCTGTATGTTGGAAATAAGTTTTAACATCAGCAAGTAAATTTGGTATGAAAGAGAGGCTATGCATATAAATTTATTCTTGTGGCTTTTCAAATAATGGCAAACACTGCTATCTACATTAAGCAATAGGGAAGTAGCAAGATGAGAAGTTAAAAATAGATAAAGTGCCATTTAATTTGCAGTAACATTGTATACAACTACCATTGTCTCTTTCTTCACATTTGTCTTTGTGGCTGAATTTAATCCTGCATTTCAATTTGTCTTGCTAGTACCGGTAATCTGATAATTGTTTTGCTGTTTTACTCATTACTCGAATTCTGTAATATCGCATTCTCACTTTTGTATCTTGGTATTTGTTGAAACTGCTTATAACAAAAATGGATAGAAACTTTGAGGACTATGTTTTTTGCTCTAGCAATGTTCGTTTTTACTGAATATCTTGTTTCAGGCAGCCATTAATTTCTGCTGCATTTAGTAAATGGGTTATACATACAAGGGATGCTCAATAAATTCTCAGCCTGACATAAATGTTGATCATTTGCATTTAAAATAAATTTTATATTGATCTCTTTTAAAATGAGCACTTCTACTGCAGCAGAGCTATACAGCTATTATCAGTATCTTTGATGGCTTCCAATAAGTTGTGCAAAATAATCTTCTGCAGTTATCATTAAACAATGATTCATTTTTTCCTTATGTTCTTGCCTGTCATAATAAACAGTTAAAATTTGATAAATCCAATGATGGGAAATAGTTTGACAATACCACCATCTTATTTGTGTATATTTTATTGATTAAACTCCCTTACACAAGTAAGCTTTGTCAGATCTTGTCCAGAAAACATGAATAATGTTCTACTTCTTTCAACATAATGGGTAAAGTTTCTTTAGCATAATAAAGTGTTTCTGTCTGTGCCACTTTGTTAGAGTACCAGCTTGGTTTCGACAGTTCACTTGTTCAGGGTGTATAATGTTGGCCAGCAAATATTCTTTTTAAAATATGCATATTGCATTACCACATTTTCAATTGAACAATTAGCAAATGTGACACACATCTCTCACAGAGCTTTTTCATGCTTACAACTCTCTTGCATCACCTGAAACCTCTGTTGTTTTATAACCCCATATTTATTCATCTTTAAAAACTTTTTTAACAGCTTTTTCTAATTTTGTGCTTCTTAAAGGTTGTGGACATGCAGTCATGTTCATGCCTGATTTTCCCTTATTTAAATCCAATGTTTTTCACTATCAAAAATAATTGAATGTGGTTTCTGTGAACTATAGCAGCACAAGATAAATTTATATGTTAGTGGAAATCCGCCTTCCCCATTGGGTGGGGGGGGGGGAGTGGGGGTAGGAATTATGCATAGTTCATCAAAAAGTATATACATTTTGCTTACTTAAAAAATCAGTAAAAAGAAAAGGAAAATATTGATGGAATTACTTGGTATTTCTTATGTTTACTTATCACAGGTGTTCAGCTCAAAACCAAAACATCCTGCCACAAGCTATGCCATCTACATGGGAGGCTGAGAACTTTATTGTGCAGACCTTGTAAGTTATTGCACCTATTAATGTTAACAATTAAGTCATAACTGCAGAATGTATGTTAGGAAGAACACATAACTAAATGGAATGAATCATTTTCTTCATGAATGCTATGTAAATCTAACAACCATTTTCAGTAAATAGTTTTTTTTTTTGTTAGAGATTTGTTATTTGAAATTATGAGGGATGTCTGAAAAATCTTGCCAACCAAAATTACCACAATGATAAAAAGAAATTCAGGCTAATAAAAAACTTATATTAATTTGTGAAGTTTGGTATCATCTAATTTAATGAAATTTCATGTTTTGTAGTCATCCCATAATACTCCAATTTATGGCCAATACCAAAAACTTTTCAGACCATCCTCATACCTTCCTTACAAAATTTTTTTTATTGTTTAATTTCATTGATATAACTCAGTTCACATCTAAAAAAAAAGGTTGGTTGGAAGTATACACAGAAGTGCCAAAAGTCATGGGATAGGAAGATGCAAATATCCAGATTGCAGTCGCACTGTTGGGGGGGGGGGGGGGGGAGGGGGACATATAAATGTGCGATGCAAGGTTAGAGCTTTCATTTGTACTCTCTTTGAGTCATGTGAAATTTTTTCTAATGTCATTTTAGCCATATGACATAAATTAACAGACATTAACAACATGTGGAATGTTAGTTGGCACTAGACAAGTATGGCACTCCAATTTGAAAATTGTTCTGGAATTAAACATTTTATGATCCACAGTGTCAAGAATGTGCTGCTAATATGTAATTTTTGGCATAATAATAATAATAATTCCATGTGGCTGTAAGGACCTGGTGATAGGGTTTCTATTGGCTGCGCATCCCCCCTCCTTCCTGCCATATTTGCCTTAATCTTACCCAGTAATCCTACCAGGTACAGGAGACCAATAGTTTAACATGGAATCCGGACCGAGCGTGGTGGTGTAACGGCTAGTGTTCTGGCCTCGCATTCGGGAGGACGGCAGTTCGAATCCCTGTCTGGGCATCCAGATTTGTGTTTTCCATGGTTTCCCAAATCACTCCAGGCAAATGCCAGGATGCTTCCTTCAAAAGGCCATGGCCAAATTCCTTCCCATTCCTTGCCCCCTATCCTTTCCCGTCTCTAAAGATCTCGCTGTTAGAGAGACGTTAAGCTATATATATATATATATATAAAATGGAATCCGAACCACAGATGTGTTCTGACATACTTTACATTACACAGCAAATTGTACCAGAGGTAAGGTCGGCTTAAGGGCCTATGAAAATCTCCATCGAGACAGGCATTCAAACCAGGGACCTTTCAGGCCCTAGTCAGACATTGTAACCACTGAGCCGTCAGACCACTATTTTTGGCATTACCTCCTGGACAACACAGTGGCACCATATCCATATAATGACCAAGATCAAGGAGTTGGTGTTGACGGCAGGCAACACTGCAACAAAGAACAGCAACATTTAACGTTGGACATGCGACAGATTCGTCTACGTGGACAGTGCAGCGAAATTTGGTGTTAATGGGACTGACACAAGATCCTTTGCTAATAAAATGCAATTGGCTGCATCACCTTTCTGCTGGGCTAATGATTGCTGGGAAAAGTTTTCATCGTCAGATGAGTCATGATTCCAGTTTATTAGAGCTAATGTTGGGGTTTAGTTGTGGCGCAGACCCCACAAGCCATGGACCCAGATTGTCAGGAACGCATTGTGCACGTATCCATCCTGGTATGAGCTGTGCTTTGCATGGCATGAACTGGGACTTCTGACCAAACTGAACCAACCATTGACCAGAAATGCTAATGTTCAGAAACTCATAGACCATTTGCAGCCATTTATGGTCTTGATGTTACCAATAAATAATGTTTTTTTCCAGGACAACAGTATGCCATATCACCAGGCAAAAATTGTTCCCAGTTGTTTTGAAGAACACTCTGGACAGTTCCAGCAAATTATTTGGCCACCTAGATTGCCATACACTATTCCAGTTGAATATATCTGGGGCATGATTGAAAGGTCAGTTTGTGCAAAATGTCTGACACCGCCTACATTTTCACATTTATGGCTGACTGTCAAGGAAGCATGGCTGAATATTTCATCAAGGGACTTCTGACAACTTGTTGAGTTGATTCATATTGGGTTGCTGCACTTAGCCAGACAAAAGCGGGCTGCAAATGATATTAGGAAGTATCCCACGAGTTTTGGCACTTCAGTGTATTAAGTCACTATGTTAGATGTAGATTGCCTAGTTTATTTCCTCTGTCTAAGTCCTATACTTTATTGTGAAATTGAAACAACCAATTCAGTAGAATATGATTCCTCTGAAATAAAATTGACCAAAATAAAAATTTGGAACTGATTTGCACATATTCACTAAAAAAGGGTGTGTCTTTAACTGTTTCCGTCTTGCTAATCAGAAGGTTGTTTAATTTCCATAATTTTTGCTTTATAAGGCTGAAAATTTATCTGCAATTGATTTATATGACCCATCTTTGCATAATCCTGTAGTATTATCAACAATTACCAAGCCTGGTGAGTGACTAGTAACACTCATGCATCCTGGAGAATGTGGTTTCAAAGCCCCCAGTCATCCACGGTTTCCCAAAATCACACCAGGTGAATGGCAAGTTTGTTCCTTCAACAGAACAAGGCTGAATTATTTCTCATTCCTTGCTCTTTATCCAACTTCTCTAATGACTTCCACGTCAACAAAGTTTGAATCCTGAAATAAAAAAATAATTATAAACAATTGGATTGTGATACATCAAAAGTTGCTGCATGTTGTATACATCCATTTCTAATGCTAAAGATCATAGGATAATATCAAAAATAGTGAAACATTTGTTAACATTCTCTCAATGTTCATATCTTGTTGGGTGTTGAGACTTGCATTTTCTCAACTACAGTCACGAGCATGGGATTTAAGTGAAATTCAAAGAAGAGTATAAATTTAATACAAAATTGTTGAGAAGGTACAAGTGTCTGGAATCCAGAAAAAGGACCTCATAAATGCAGGGAAAATAAATATGATTGTTGAATGCCATTTATGTACTTGTGGTTTGCCGATCTCTGGAGGAGCTTAAACTGAATTTAAAAATGCGAATTTTAAAATGTGAAACCTGATATCACAGATTTACAGAGAATGAAAAAAGTTATGCAAAATGTAAAAAATCGGAAGATTATGCTCAATATTATCACATCATATATATTGAAAGAATGTAGGTTTAGTCAGTTGCGTAAAATCTTCTCAAGCTTTCCACCGGGATAGCACGTCAGTAAGAGGCGACTTTTCGGAGCCTGCCTCAGGCTCCATCTTCCGGCGAAGTGTCGAATTTCGGAAGAGTCCATGCTTATAAGGCCTTCGGTTGCCAGGTGACGTATGTGAATGATATCACCTGGCAATCGAAGGCCTTATATCAGGTGCGTAAATATGAAACCGTAATTTTTTCATAAGAAATACACCTTTATTGCATAGTACCATATTTCAAGTATTGCCCATTGCTAGATATACATTTTTCCCATCTCTATGGAAATTTATGAATGCCACACAAAATTTATTTTTCCTCTTTTGACGCAAACCATTCATTGAGCCATTTTCGTACATTTTCATAAGAACTGAAGTGCTGCTCAGCGAGTGCGTGTTCCATCAATGTAAAGAGAGAGTTATTGGATGGAGCTTAGTCAGGTGAGTAAGCCTCATAGATCAGTATCTCCCAACTAAGCGCCTCAATCATTTCCTTGACCAGTCGTGCTATATGTGATGGTAAGTTGTCAAGAAGCAAAATCACTTTGTATTGCCTTTTCTGTTATTCTGGTCGTTTTTCCTGCAATTCTTGATTCAAATTGATCATTTGCTGTTGATAAAGTTCAGAATTAACAGTTTCACTAGGTTTTAAGTAACTCGTAATAGATCACACCATTTTGATCTCACCAAACACAGAGCATTGTCTTCCTTAATTTTTTTGAGGATATTTTTTCACAACATTTTTACCTTTTATGTGTTTCTGATAACTTATTCAGCACTTCCATTGGTAATTTATTCCAATCTCTGACTCCATTACCAAAAAAAATTATAAAAAAAGCCTTCCCTTTCCCTTATGTCCGAAATCGAGTTCCAGCTTTCTCTTTCATGCACCTCACTTAATCCTTCCATGAATATCTTTCTCAACCTCATCACCAATATCTGCCTTGTACACCACCAGTGCTCTCATCATTCCCCTTCTGTCTTGTAGTAAATCCTAGTCCAGCACTTTTATCATATCAGTTATTGATTCTGTTCTGCATTGATTTGCACAAACAAATCTAGCTGTCTTCCTTTATACTTCCTTCAGACCTTTCTAATTAATATAAAAAATGTGGGTCCCACACTACACTACCATATTCAAGCAATGGTCTGGCCAAATTTTTGTAACCAAACTCCCTCACTTCTTTGGTACAACCTCTCATCATTCTCTCCAATAAATCTACAATTGTGAAGCCTCTTTGTACCACCTTCCCAGTTGAAAATGCTATCAAAAGTAATCACAAACCACTTTTTTTTTACCTTTACACCTAATAAGCTGACTGTTCTTGCAATTTATTTCTATTCCATACAGCTGTCTACAGTGCTCTCCAGTTTTAAATGGAAAATTTTTGCGAGTTAATATGGGTCAAGGTAAAAATTGGCAAAAATTTGAAGTTCATAATCGGGTCATTTTATCGACTTCCGGATTCTGAATTGGCTAATGCGGAATACTTCAGAGAGTCGCTTAGTAATATTTACAAAAAATTTCAAGGACATATATTGATCGTGGGTAGTGACTTTAACCTACCGTCAGTTAAGTGGGACACATACATGTTCAGGTTGGGTGGAAGAGATAGGTTAATAACCGAAACGTTCCTAGAATCATTTGCAGAAAGATGTCTTGAACAGATGGTTGAAGAGCCAACGAGGTGCGACAAAGATTCCTCGTCCATTCTGGATCTTTTTCTTAGTAGCAATCCTGATATTGTAAATACAGTTTGTATAGAAGACGGTATAAGTGATCACAAGGCGATTGTGGTAATGTTAAAATCTAGTCTGAATTTGAAGCATGACAAAGAGAAACTCGTATATTGCTTCGATAAGGCAAACGATGTGGGTATGGTTGATCACTTTACGAAAAATTTTGAAACGTACACGCTAAATACAAATGTTGAGGAACTTTGGTTTAATTTAAAAGAACTAATATGGACCGGTTTAAATCAGTTTCTTCCTAAGAAGTGTATTAAGGTCAGTAAGAACTTCCCTTAGTTCAATAGGGAAGTGAAACGTTTGCTCTGGAGGCAAAGGCGTTTACATTCCACGGTGAAGAAATCGGGGGACTCATCTAATCACACTTAATTATTCCAGTTGCGAGGGGAAGTGCGTAAGGCAATGCGTAATGCGTTTAAAGAATTCCAAGCCAGGAATTTATCCAAAGATCTGATTACTAATCCAAAAAAGTTCTTGTCGTATATCAAAGTAATTAGAGGCTCTCGTAAGGTTATGCCGTCGCTGATTAAGGAAAATGATGAATTATCAGAAACTCGTAGACAAAGCAGAAATTTTGAATGATATATTTAAAAAAGCTTTCACGATAGAAAACTCAGAGGAGATTCCGATATTTAACAATCGTACCGATGAAATTATGAATGATCTCGTTCTTGATGTCAAGGGAATAACTAAACTACTTATGAATGTAAAAACCAATAAGGCTCCCGGACCAGACGGTATTCCTACAAGATTCTACTCCAGGTACGCAAAGGGAATTGCACCATATTTGATGAAATTATATACCGTCTCCTTGGATCAAGGAAAAATACCAGCCAAATAGAAGACCGCTATCGTAAGTCCAGTATTTAAAAATTTGAATGTTAATGATCCTCAGAATTATAGGACGATCTCGTTAACTTCAATATTTTGCAGGATTTTAGAACATATCATCTATTCAAATGTCATGCGGTTCTTGGATGATGGATGAAGGTGAGCTTTTAAACCCAAATCAACATGGATTCAGAAAAGGCCGGTGCTCCGAAACACAACTTGCACTTCTAATTCACGACTTGTGCCATATTATAGATGAGCAATCCCAGGTTGATTTAGTTCTATTAGATTTTAAAAAAGCTTTCGACACTGTGCCTCACACTAGGTTACTTAGGAAACTTCGTGGTTATGGCATATCTAGACAAATATGCGACTGGGTTGCAGACTTTCTGAAGGGCAGAACACGGTGTGTAGTTCTCGACTGTGAGCGTTCATCACATACCGAAGTGATGTCCGGGATACCCCAGGGAAGTGTGATAGGGCCTCTGTTGTTTCTCATATACAATGATTTATACGACATAATAGGGGGGATGAAAAGATTATTTGCCGACGATGCTATTATTTATTGTGAAATCAAACTCCAGGATGACTGCGCTTTTTTACAAGATGATATTATGAAAATAATTGTGTGGTGTAAAGATTGGCAGTTGGAGTTAAACGCTAAAAAGTGCCAAGTCATACGTGTAAGTAAAAAGGTGACACCATTTAACTATGAATATACAATTAATGATACTGTCCTTAGAATGGTAGATTCAGCTAAATACCTAGGGGTAAAAATTCATAATAATTTGTCGTGGAATGAGCATATCAAGAATGTTATGGGGAAAGCAAATCATATGCTCCGATTTCTAGGTCGTAATTTAAATCAATGCACTCCGGAAGTTAAATTGATTGTATACAAGTCACTAGTACGTCCTCACTTAGAATATTGTTGTTCTGTATGGGGTCTCCGTCAAAAGGGATTAATGGAGGCATTAGAGAAGGTCCAAAGAAGAGCCACCCGATTTGTGACAGGTATATATAGTTGGAGGGAAAGCGTAAGTGTGATGTTGAAGGAGTTATATTGGGAAGACCTGGAACAGCAAAGTTGTTGCTCTCGAAGGAAGCTAATTGAAAAATTCATGACTGACGTATTTCGGAATGACAGCCAGCAAATATTGCTACCAGCAACATTCGTATCTCGAAATAGGCGTGAAAATAAGATAAGAGAAATCAGAGCCAGAACCGATTCATTTCTGTACTCATTTTTCCCACGAGCGATTAGGGAATGGAATAGAAAGGATTTACCGGGCGAGTAAACTTAAAATCCAACAGAAGTGGCTATCTATAGAGCATTCCGGCCATCCTGATCTGGGTTTTCCATGGTTTTCCATGATCACTCCAGGTGAATGCTGGGATGGTTTCTCACAATAGCCCATGGGCACCTCCTGCCATATCCCGCATATCCCTTCCAAAACATCACCCTTTTCGATAGGTGCAATGCACCCCCCGCCACACACTTTTAGTGAATCGCGGAGTAATAATAATAATAATAATTATGGAACATTATGTCATATGCAAACAACCTAACTTCTGACTGTAAAACATTAATCATTCATTACAAGAATGAATAACAATGGTCATAATACACTACCTTGTGGCAATCCCATTTCCACATCAACACCGAGCGTGGTGGTGTAGTGTAACAGATAGCGTTCTGGCCTCGCATTCGGGAGGACGGCAGTTCGAATCCCCGTCCGGGCATCCAGGTTTGGGTTTTCCTTGGTTTCCCAAATCACTCCAGGCAAATGCTGGGATGCTTCTGTAAAAAGGCCATGGCCGAATTCCTTCCCATTCCTTGCTCCCATCCTTCCCCGTCTCTAAAGACCTCGCTGTTGAGAGATGTAAAGCAATTTAAAAAAATCCACATCCACCTTTTTTATTACTGCATTTCCTATCCTAATTCTTTACTTTCTACCTTTTAAAAATTCCTCTACTCAGCAACTCACTTTTTCATCCAATATTTTTATCTCATTGAACATAATTTTATGACTCTCACTGTCAAATGCCTAGTAAAGACCTAATGCTGCACTAACAACTTTGTCTCCCTTTCCCATTTCATCAGAACTATCTTGCATACAGCTCACTAACTGATATACACTTGAATAGCTTTTTCTAAAGCCATGTTGTTGATTTTCAAGTCAGTTTCTTTACTCGCAGACAATTTTATTGTGTTTTCATATCAAAAATCCATTAATTTACACACCACTGAAGTCAAAGTGTTCAGCATTTAATTTTTTACCCTATTTGCTGTCCCTTCTTTATGGGCTGGTACTATGTCACTTTTATGGTGCTCTGTTAAGAAGCAAGTCTCCAGACTCAATCTCAGTACCGGATTAACCACATAGCAGGAGGTAGCAAATGCTACGGGCCTCGCGCCTTCTAGGGGGCCTCGTGCCTTCTAGGGGGGCTCGCGCGCCTCCTAGGGGGGCCTAATTTTCCCCTGGATGGCAAAAACCATGGACATTTGCTACAGGCCCCGTGCCGTCTTAATCCGGCAAGCTCAATCTGTATAACATTTCACAGTAAGGTACAATATCATACTGTATATCCTAATAACATCTGTTGTAATATTACATACACCAGCTTCATTACTTATTTTTTAGTTTTCTTAGTTCCTCAGGATGAATTTCATTTTTTTTTTAGCCTGCTCAATGTGAATAAGTTCCTCCTCATTTTAAACTCTCCCATTCCTGAATCATAGTACCTAATAGCCTCACCAAACCAGTTAACTAATATCTCAGCATTTTTAGTATCTTCTCCATCCTTATCTAAAATTGTATGAATTCCTCATCTACTCAGTTTTCAAATATAGACAAAGAAATTTCTAGATATATCATTCAGTGGCTGCCCTGAATCCAAAATATTTATTATAAACCCATCTTTAGTTCCTCTCTTTGATGATATTAATTTCTTTTTTAGTTATTTCAAGTTTTCCCTAATGCCCTGCTGACTTTTAACTCTGTTATGGTCTCGTTACCAGCTTCCTAACCTCTATATTAGTAGGTTCATAATTTTCTTTATTTTATGTTTTGAAATTAACATTTCTCCCCAATTTTTTACACCATTGCTTGAATATGGCTGTGTAGTATGGGATCCACATTTTGAGTATCAAATACAAGAGTTGGAGAGGGTGCAAAAAAGGGCTGCTAGATTTGTTTTTGGAAATTACCAGAGAACACAATTAGTAACATATGATAAAAGAGCTGGAATGGGATTCGTTGGAAGACAGGAGGAGGGTGAAGAGGGTCATGGGAGTGTACAAGGCGTATATTGGTGATGAGGCATGGAAAGATATTAGTGTAAGGATTAAAAGTAATGCTAGAAGGGAAAAGATGACCATGACCACAAGCTGGCACTTGATTTCACACACAAGGGTATGGGAAGAGTCTCTTTTATAATTATGGGGGTCACGGATTGGAATAAATTACGAAGAGAAATGATGAATAATTTACCAAAAACGTTGTAAGAAAGTAAAGTTGAAATTTGTAGAGGGCAAATGTAGGTGGTACAAGAAAGGGGGAAAATGGGTGTGTAGGAAAATTGTCACTGGAGTGTTTGCTCCATTACAATTTTTTAATTAATAAAAATATATCTCCTTGGAACTGTTCCTACTTTGACTCTACTGTATTTCTATATTCCTTACAGATACCTACTGCACCTTTCCTTGAAATATTTCTTCAGTTCTAAAATACATGCATTTTTATATTTGTTCTTATTACTAAATTCTGTTTTGGCCATTGGTTAATCTTCTAAAGTGTATCAGAACTGTTGTGTGGTCAATAATACTTTCAGTTATTTAAGACCCCACCTGGGTATCATCAGGCTTTTTATCATTGTGCTCTGCTTTACCTCTTGTTTAAAGCCTCTTTCCCTTACTAAGCTATCTCTGTTTCCTTCTATTAGTAAACTTATTTACTAACCAGATTTCACTGGTGAATTCTAATCATCACCAGCAACAACTATTCTATACTCATATTTGAATTCTGAATATGTATTTAGTTTCTTCTTAAGAGCCTTATCTTCGTCGTTCATTCTTCCACTGCAGTAAGCAACGACACCATAATTATTATTATTTTTTATCACCCCAGATACCTACCCCCAGTAACTTGATGCTTTGTTAATGAACTCCAAAGTTCTGTGGTAGTCTTTACTAGCCAATATGAATACCTCTCCACAAACTCCTTCCTTCAACCAATATTCTATCTTTACAACAACTTGAATGCCACTCCACAAACTCCTTCCTTTAACCAATATTCTATCCTTATAACAACTTGTGGTTGGTGTATCTCTATTATATTACCAAATTCTATTATTTTTTTCATTATATTACTACAGTTCATGACTAACAGTCATACTGTAAGTGGACCTCTTTCAGCTATAGTTAAGGGAGCGTGCGTAAGCCACGTTGCTCCATTTTGGCCTCCTGTGAATCCCCCCCCCCCATGTGGCCCAACATGCCATTTGTCTCTAACCCCCTCTCCCCCCACATAGCCTTTTCCCAATTGATTCCAGAAGACATTTTGTACTGTTTTCTCTTGTCAGACTATCATAAATTACATATGAGGATAATTAAATTGTGGAAATAAATATTCACAAGCTGTTTTGTGTTCTGTATCTCATTTTAATTGTGACAAATAATATGAAAAAAAAAGCTATGTGGCCTGTCTCGGAACCCCCCCCTCACACACACATACAGGTAGCCCAACGGTGGCTTTACAGCCAACCGCTTCCCCCCCCCCCCTTAGACCAAGCCACGTAGTTTATGCACACTCAGGGGCGTAGCTACTATGGGGCTAGGCGGTGCGGTGCACCGGGGCCCCTACACTCAGGGGGCCCTCAAGTGCACCTCTGGGGGCCCCCAAGCGCAGTTCAGAGGGCCCACAGGCCTTCACGGCAAACTGGCGACCTTTTTTTAGCTCTACCGTTGTCTAAGGGGGCCTCTGAGACTCAGGGAGCCCCTCACTAAGGGCCCTCACTGCTCAGAGGGGTCCTCAACCACTGCTCAGGGGGCACCCAGCCTCAGCTCAGGGGGCGCCTATCAGCAACACAAAGCAAATAAAGGTCGCACTTTCTGGCCTGAGGGCCCAAAAAAAATTTTTTTTGCACCGGGGCCCTTGTTGACCTAGCTACACCACTGTACACACTCCCAAAAAACTCGGAAAGTAATCTATTACTCATTTTATTTAAGTAGGCATAGGCAGGCCCGCCGCTAGCTGTTTCAATGCCCGCGTGCAATACCCATTATGCCGCCCCCTGTCTAACTACAGCCGAACCGGGTCAAAATACTGTTGAGATTGCCTCCCCCATTGTTGCTATTCCGAGTGTCGCTGGCCGCCGAAGCAGCTGTTGAGCTAAAAAAGATCGCCCACTACATAATAACGCCTCAAATTTCGTCGCGGCGACAATGGAGTGGCAACCATCGCGGGGCGGCGACTTGTCGATCGCTCGTTTTGCCGCCCCCCTCGATGTGCCGCCCGCGTGCGGTGCACGCCTTGCACGCCCGCTTACGTCGGCCCTGGGCATAGGCAATACCATGGGCGTATCTAGCGAGGGGCAGAGGGGGGCTGCTGCCCCCCCCCCTAGAAGAAAAATTAAGTTGCCTTCAGTAAGCTTCGACGAGTGAATAACTAGTTCAGGAGCACTTTGGGAGAGGAAGATTGACTGGATTATGTCTGATGAGTGTCCATCGAAATTTCGTGAAAGAACACCATGAGATATTGACAAACAAAATTATTGAAATTAAAAATCCGAGACAATTAATGTTTACATAAAAAACTTACTGACTTACGATCTTAATTAACTACATAGTAGGTCCTTAGATTAAGTAGTTGGGTTACTATATTAATCAATGATAAAAATAGTTTCCTGAATAGGTTTGAGTTTGATTTTGTAATGTCATGTTTCAGTCCCCCACCCCATTTCCTCGAAACCAAAATGAATTGCCCCCCCCCCCCCCTAGTTCAAATCCTGCCCCCCTCTAGTTCTGATCCTGGATACGCCCTTGGGCAATACCTAGTGAAAATAACATCAACCAATGTGGCGTCCTCAGGAACTGCAATAAATTATCAACGAAAATGCGGAACGAACAATTTACCAGGAACAATGAGATAATTTTGAAATTCGTAAACGGCAATAGTTGCTGGATGGAAAAATTGTGCTCAGTGAATTTATGATTTTAAAAAAATTCCTGAATGGGATTCAGGGAAATTGACAATGAGGCATATACGCTGTAGCACTGAAATTAATTCGAAAAAAAAAAGTAAATTTATAATAATATCTTCGCGAAACGGCAGTCGGCTTTGTTTTTACAGTAACAGTAATCAAGATGCTTGGCTTTGATGTAACGATTTTCACACGATCCAGTTGAGCTGTAATATGAACAATATCGTTTTGGGTATCTACAGACGTCTCGGGTTCAAACCCTGTTAATAAAATTAATCTAAAACATTTCCAGCAGCACCAGTTTTTATTTTAGGTGATACATATTAATGGGTTTCATTTAATCACCTAGGAGCTTATGAAGGTGTCCTAGCATGTTTGGTATGTTTAGTCCACAATCGACGTTATAGAGAACATGCTTGTTTAGTTATTAGTTTGTGCAGCTGTAGTTATTTTCTCGTTGTTGTCTCTGCTTTCAAGAGGCGAAATACCGGTTTACCAACACCTTGAATGTAGGCAACACCGTGCGCGCCATTCATTTGGCCAACAGCACATATCGTCTCTGAACAGCACAATCTAAGATGCAGCTTTCTTAACATACCAATGATCATACTTAAGAAATGACGGGAAGGCGTGTATTTGTGTATGAACCGCTGCCCTACGCTTTGATAGTGACAGTTGATAGTTTGGAAACAAACTCATAAAGTGCGGCTCCCACGATCTGCAAAAAAAGAAATAAAGTGTTTCCCGCCTTTGGAAAAATGTGATCACATGGAATGAAAAGAATTTTCGAGGTGATTTGTTTTAGTATATGTGTTAGCTTTATTCTTGTTTGTTAACAATGGCATATTGCAGAAAGAAAATTGTGGTCGTATTTTGGTGATCGCTAACCTCTGTTCTTCCTGTAACTTCCAGAAATTTGTAAATATTGCATTATGATTTTGAAGAAAGACAATGCCATCTTGGGTAGCTTGAAAATTGTGATAAAATTCCTCGTTGGCATTTTCAAATAAAGTTAGAAACTTCATTTACAAAAATAATAATAAACAAGAAGAAATGTTACGAAGAATAGATTAAAAAGGGAGGGAGGAGGTAATTTATCTCTCCATGAATGACATCACCAATAAGGCGCTCATCAAAGCAACTTAAATTACTAATAAAATAAATTTCCTCTTGCATTATGCCGTAAGATGAAGTTTCAAATGTCATTATGGATCATTCATATTTTCGTTAATATTGCCGGCAGCAATATCATAATCGTGGCGCCGCAATTTGATGGTTAATTCCTATGTATCTCCACGAAGTATATATATAAAAAATTAATTTGTCGCTTAGTTCTCGAGATATTGTCAAAAATCGGTCATAGGAATAGTTCCTTGTGTTTTTGGTGACGTTTTACTTCTAGTCCAGGCCGTATTTCCTCCTAATCACAACCGCTAGTAGGAAAACAAAACACCCATTGTGCGTATCCAGCGTGTGGTTCCTCGTCGATTTGGCAAAAAAAACTGATACAGACCGCATATCGACCAATTAATTTTATTTTGAGAGACAATTTCTGGAGAACTAAGCGAGATATCCAAATTTTTTATTCTCTACTTTTGATTTGTCTCTTCAAGTTACAGAAGATTGCATCATCGTAATTTTTATTCTGGTCCAGGCCACATTTTGATAACCACCATACTTTTTGAGACAGTATATCTCGAGAACTAAGGCAGATATCACAAAATGTTACTCTTAACATTTGATTTGTCTCGATGAGATACATAAGAATCTTATCATCAAATTGTGGTGCCACAGTTATTGCAGAATCCCCATATTTCCGCTAGAAAATCAAAACATCGATCATACCCATATTAATACATTCATAGTATCAAGATACCAACCTAATCCGATCATGGTACCTGAGATTGATTAGCGTTTTAATTTTTCCACCATATGATAACTAATACAACCATCAAACAATTATCTGTATTGCTTTTAAGAAAAAATTTCTGGCCCATTTCAATTTAACCACAACTGCCAATAAAAGAGAAAGGTTAAGGTTGATACGATCCGCTGACAATAAAGTAATTGTAGAGGTAGGCTATCACAATCTAGAATTAAAATTAAGGTGTCCAAATTATGAATTAATCACCGTATGGTTAAAGTAATATATATATACTCTAATCCAGTGTTAGAGAAATATTGGGTATGTGTATGGTGATATTATTAAAACCAATAACAATGATAAATACTTAAAGTTAGTATCACACAAATCAATGACATGTATATTTAACTAATATTTGTAATTATTGATCAATTATTTACACAATTTCAAAAGAATCGTACTCCATTTCAGTTAATAATAACTGATTTTGCATCCAGTTGTTTTTCCGATACTAAACAAATATGTTTTATATACTCCACATATTAGAATGTGTTACGAACCACAAATTATTTCTTTTTGTGCTTATGGCAGTTAGGATTTTTGGAAATACTAAAGATCATGATAACAGTCATAATTTCTTTCACTTATCAGACCCATGGTATCAGTCATATGAAACTTATGGAAACAACACAAGCAAAGTGAATATTGAATTCCATGTACCCTATGTTATAACGCCAAATGAAGAATGTATCAAAAATGTTCAAATCATTTAAAAGTTGTAAAGGTGAAAAGTAGTTTGGTGCAAAAATTACACTAAAAAAAAATATATTAATAAAATGAGAAAGTAAACGTATATGGAAATTGCCACAGGGGCATATGCTCCATTGCAGTTACAATTTGAAATGTTAGGCCAGGCAGCATCAAAGTTCTGATACACATAGAGTGACTTTCATTTGCATGAAGATATGACGTTAGGAATATGGTGTTTCAGAAAGCAGTGAATATGAATACTGAAATCTTCATGTCTACACCTGGTCAAGGACTGGGAATTTTCATTTTGGTTTGTACAACATTTCAACCTAATTAGCCTTAAAAACTTTGAGAAACAATGGAGCAAGGAAAAATACTATGAGGGGATTTAGTATGGAAACAAAAAATCCATTACCAAAGTTGAAGGAAGAAGGACTGTATTGATAAAAAAACACCATAATTCAGTCACTTCATTTACTCATGAAACTCGAAGATGCAGCGCATGTCTGGCGTCACACAAGTGTATTCAACCCAGCCACACAAATTCATGTAATTTTCAGTTAGGATGAAATGGGCAATGGAGGTCAAGCACCAAACCTTTGTCAAGACATTTCACAGAGTGAGACAGAAAATGGTGGTAGGCCTAAATAAGATAAAAAACCTTTAATGCAAATTAAAACGTGGCTTGGGGGAGGAGGGAGGGGGGGAATTCCTAAAATATATTAAGCAATATGTTAAAGTATGAAATGCAATAGAGGTGGAAGTGAAGGAAATGGGATCCATTGGTTTTCATTGTTGCAGTGAATGATTGTGTTGATGGTTTGCAGTTATTAGTTAGTTTGTTTGTTAATGACAGGATTAAAATGATAGAGGATTGTTAACAGATACCGGAGAATCTGGAGAGTATATTTAGCTAGCCAGCTCAAAATGTAATTGGTAATGTGACAGATGGTTAGGAAAGGTTCCAAAAACTTGTCTTTACTTGAGAATTTGGTGGGCGTAAGTACTAAGGAAGAGAAGGAATTTTGATACAAAAGTTTGGTCATTTCATTGCTTGAGTATGATGGGACACATTGTATGGGTTTCATATACAGGTGTTTAGTAAAGGAAATCAACAAGGTTCGCTTGTAGAAATTCCTTCCAAACACTGTCAGTAATGGAGAAATAAAATCAATCAGTAATGATAGAGGAGCTTGTTTGGGAGTCTTTGGAAAATGGCAGCCTGATAGAATCAAAAAGTGTTTAATGCATATTATAAATGATGGGGCATGTGTGGGTATTGGTAAAAGTAATAGAAGTAGGGCATAGAAGGGGAGTGGGAACTGTGACCACAAATACAGTTATAAGGCAATAAGGAACTTTTATTTTGTATGTAAGGAAGTTGACTTGAATTTATCTATCATAGTAAAAGAATTCAAGGCAAAATTGATAAAACATGAAAAAGGTGAATACGAAAATTATCATTGATGATTGTGCTACAAAAATTTATTCCTCTTTATATTTGCCTGAAGTGAATTTGGGGAAACAATGGAAAACCTAAATCTAGATCCCGGATGGGGATTCGAACTGGCATCCTACCAAAAGCGAGGGCAGAGCGTTAACCACTCACCTACTGCTGGGTATGTGTTTTCTATGAATGTAAATTAACATGCTTCCTTTGTATTATTCTAAGATTGAGAATATATCATGCCCCTAATTCTGTTATAGCATCACTTTTTCTGAATATGTGCACCACGCTACAGTTTCATGAAAATGAGAATATTAGAATTGTAGTCAGTTTCTCCTTAGTATCACCTTTTGTACTTATTAAATCAGTTTTACAGGAATGTTGGAGAAAAAAAAATATTGAATCATCTTGCTGTTTTAAAATTAATATTTGTAAATTGCAAAAGTAGACTGAGGAGGAATTTAACTCTCAAAGGATATAAGATAATTTTAACAATAAACAATAAAAAGTGTTAACTAGATGACTTTGAAAATTGTCAATGGAGCATGTTCCCCATCGTAGTTAAAAATTAATTAAATCAGTTTTCTGTGGTAATTTAAATTCTGTTATTTTGGTTTCATCTGTTAATTACTTACAGTCATATCATCACTATGTAATTTTTTGAAATGCCTCCATTCATTGTTTTAAGATTTTATTCTTTATTGATTTGAGAAAAAGAGTGAAGATTTCGCTGAAGACATTGCATTGCTTCCTAGAGAAGCACAGTAAAATTATATTTTGTTTGGGCTTCAGTCTCCTTAGTAGCCAATCCTTTAAGAAGATTATGTGACTTATATGAAATGTTTTCGGTAAATTAGCTGAGTGAATATGTTTGTATATCACGACGTTTTAGCGGTCATATTCTTTGCCACTATTGTCAATAGCGGCAGAGAATATGACTTCTTCAGGAGTGGCAGAGAATTGATTTGGAGCAAGGAAGTGCCATAATAGCTTAATTGAATTATTTACGTGACTTACTCTTTGCCAATATTGACATGTGGTTCTATAACATGGGTGATGAAGGGAAAGGGTCTTAATAGAATCCAAGCCTTTGAAATTAAATTCCAGAAGAATACATTGGAGCAATTATGTGGTACAATTTGTGGAATAGACATGACAATAGCATTAAATGAAGTACAGTATAAAAAACTGAGACTTCAAATATACGGGTACATGGAGAAGCTGAGTGAAGGAGGAGTGTGATATGAAATAGGAAGTGAAGAGTCCTTGAGGATGACCAGAAAACAGCTGACTGAAGGAAGAGGAAATATATGCAACATAAAGGAGTACAGTGTGCAATCATTGAGGACAAGGAATGGTGGGAGGGCATGCAGGAGCTGTTTCAGACAGACACAAGCAACATCAAGAAACTATTTAGATGGTGGTGACTGACTGTGGTTTATAAGGTGTAAAGGAAAATGAACCGCCGTAGATGATGACTGTGGGGCCTGAACACAAATGCTAAAGATGCTATGTGAGGTAGTCTTGAACTAAACTCACTGTCTGTAATGTTCTACTCGTTGATGAAGGGTCAACACTTGGAAATTACGATGTCTTGTGTGTTTATGACCATTATGTCTGTTCATTCCTCACAGCCGTCATATAAGGTAAGCGGTAGTTCATTTCCCTATCCTAATTTGTAATTCCTTTTCAGTACGTAGTGTCATTATTTTATTGTTACTATATGGATAGCTAATGACTGGTGTAAACATTAGTTACATGTTTTAAGATATTACCCGCCAAGTTTCAACAGAGCTCGCTATATCTAAAGGTACTTTTGTTTTGGTTAAGTTTCTAGCAGATAATATTTGAAACTTGCATCTTGCTTAACTGATTTTTTACATTATAATATAAAGTAAATAATTTCCATGGTGTTTAATTCCCTCATAAGTTTTCATTCAGCCACCATATTTATAGGAGATAAATTTCTCATGTCTGCATGTTTTTGTTTTCGATAACTTTTACTGCTGTATTTTAATGACTAACAGCCTTAGTTTATAACAAAAAGCCACTATAGTAAATTATTGAACACTTTGTAAGTAAAATAATATTTTGTAATAATATAATATCACATAACAATTTTAAATAGAAACAGCACCAGGCAGTTGACATAAACATTGTTGAGCAGAGAGGATTTTGGCAAAGTCATTATCATAACTTGTGCAGGGACTCACCAGTTTGGTGAAGTGTGTTGAAGGGCTACTGTTCTCTACATGTAGAAGAAACAGTGGACATGGGGTTATTTGCAAGGCTCCTAATTTATGTCAAATCTATACTTTTCAGAAAGAAAATAACACACAAAAAACAACTGTGACCTTAACTTTATACTTCTTAAATGTGACCAATAAACGTAAAATTGCAGCAGTGGGTAGATTATGCTAGACCTACTGGTGTAGGATTCAAGGCAGGATTGCCAGATTCTGTCTCACAGCACTCTGCACAGATTTTCTCAGATTTAATTTTGTGAAAGAACCTCTTTCATCTAAGACTCACATTCTATCAGCAGTATGGTTTGTTGTGGTGGAAAGACTGACTTGCATATTAGCTTTCTCTTCATAATTTACAATAATTACTGGAAGGAAACTGATTTTATTTGTATGGGTGTTGCTTTCCTTGCAAATGAGATATTCCTGAAAATTAAATAATATCTTAATTTCTATTGTTTGGAGTAAGATTGGTTTACAGCATTAAATACATTCAGGTATGTGTGTATATTTCATTTGTAATTTGATTTATACATGTTATATAAATCTGTAGAGGGGCTCTTGTTAGTTGTTTCAGCATCACATAAAATCTATTGAACAGATTTTCCACAGCTTAGGTCTAATTTAATCTTAAATGATATATCATTTGGCATTTTGGCAAAAAAGGAAAATAAAATCTGTTCTGAACACCAAACATTTTCATCTATTATCTGGCATAATTTGAAACCTACCTACCTTCCTAAACACCAGATTTGTATGAGACCTACTGAATTGATTTTGACATAGTTTTCATTATTTGAAAACTTAGATTTAAACTTAAAATCACAGTTGTGTATAGTCACACAATGTCACCCGGCACTATACCAGGAAATCAAAATCTCTCCAGAAAATCAAATTCTCAGTGAAAATGGAGTGGAAAGAAATGCCATGAGGTGATATTGAATCATCAAATTCTTTTACATATAATCCGGTGTAACTTCAAAACTATGGAACTGACTGTGACTGTTTTCACAGACTGGAAGCTTGGTGTCTGACCTAATATTTGTGATGTATATCATCATGTTTCCTTAATTTAGGGACAGAGCAGAAAATTAATATCTGATCAAAGCAGTATTAAAGAAATGTGGTGCTACCCTAACATCATCTATTCATTCTTTCTATATGCTATTCAGCCCCTAGAACTGATAGATGGCTGTAGTGTAGTAACGAATTTGTGTATTCTCAGAGAAAATTTTACATGTTGCAAAGTGTTATAAGTGAATTTGTAGTTGCATGTAGTATTTGTTGTAAAGATGCAGTGATTACTGTAATGAGGAAACTACATGTAAAAATACCAAGAGAAAAAATACAAGTGAACAAAAAATAAACAAGAGCTTCTTTAATTCATATGGATGAAATTTCAGGCTAAAGCTAGTTAAAATATTATCAGATTTATATCACATTATGCTTCAAAATGAAAGGTAAGTGTCTTTAATATGGCACTTTTTTATATTAAAATATTCAGTATCTCCCGACCCAAGAACCGATTAAAGATGATAGCTATTGATCATCATCACCCTTAACAGTTTCCAGCCTCTGGCTGGGTCTGCTTTATGCACAAGCCTCTCCATTTGCTTCTTTCATCCCACCACCTCTCTGTCACCACTTTGTTCCAGTCTTCTCCTCTCTTCCGTACACCCTCCTCCACTCCTTTCTGCCATCCATCTCTTGGTCTTCCTCTGGGTCATTTACCGTGCAATTAATTTCATGGATTTTTCTTGGGATTCTCTGAGCCTCCATTCTCTTTATTCCATATCAGGCTTCTAATGCTCCTTAGGAACACCTCTGCGTGTCTTCCTCTTTCACTTATCTCGCCATCATTTCCTCCACATTCCTCTAATACACTTCCCAGGTACTTGAACCTGTTTACCTTCTTTAGTTGTTTCCCTGCCACCACAGTTCCCTGGGTTAACCTATTTTTCTTTCTGGTTGTTACCATGTACTCACATTTCTTTGCATTAAATTTCAGGCCATACTCCTCCACACTGTCTGTCCATACATCCAACTGCCGCTGCACTTCCTCTTCATCACCTCACCAGATCATCAGATCGTCCGCAAAAGCCATCACCTTCATGTTTTCCTCTCTCATCCTCACTGCCACCTTCTGCATTATTTCATCCATGATTACAATGAAGAGTAGTGGTGATAGGCACTTCCTTGCCTTAGTTCATTCCTTTGTTCCAGCCAATCTGATCTTCCTTCCCCTATTTTCACATAGCTCACACTTCCTTGGTACAGTTTGATGGTTTCTTTGGGAACTCCTCTCTTCTCCAAGGCCTTCCATACCTTACTCCTGTGTACAAAATCGTATGCTTTCTCAATATCGAGAAATGCTAACAGCAGATCCTTTCCATACTCATAATGTTTTTCCTGCAGCTGTCTCATAGCAAATAGATCTGCCGTTGATCTCCCTGATCTGAAGCCATACTGCTCTTTCCTTAGCCCTTTTTCCACCCTGTCATGTATCCTTTTTACAATGATCTTCTCATACACTTTGGCACACTGGCACGTCAGTGTAATACCTCTATAGTTTTTAAAGTCCCCCCCCCCCCCAAAAAAAAGTATCTAGGTCCACCGCCAACATTGTAATTTTGGGGACTTTTAGCTCTACGGATTTAAGGCCCGTGGAGCCTATAAAGACTACCCCATGGCCGACTGAAGCCCCCCAAAACCAAAATCTGCTGAAGGCAAGCCCTCTGAACCAAAATTCACTCAAGCCAAGCCCCCCCCCCTCCCCCAAACCAAAATCCTGGATCCGCCCCTGCCTACATGGCTGTTATTTTCCTGCTTCTCCTGAACAACTGTTTCATCCTGTGACCAATCTGGGTTCAGTAAGGTTTCAAAATACTCCTTCCACATCCTTTTTAGTCATTCTGAGATGTTTATTTCGTTTCCATGATAGCTATTGATGTAGGGTTTAATTTAATTGCAGATAGCATATGTTCTGGTGCCAACTTCCCTACACACCTATCCCATTTCATTACTTTTTTTCCTAAATTTTTTTCTTTGCAATTTCACCACTTACCTATTCTTAGGCTTTACAATTTTAGTTTTTTTACTTTTTCAGTGTTTATGGTAAAATTTTCAGCCTTTCCCTTAGTAATTTATTCCTGTCTCTAACTTCCTTATCTACAAAAGAATATTTTCTCATTATCTTACACCTGAAATCAAGTGCCAGCTTGTGATTATGCTCATCACTTCTCTTTCATAATCTACTCATAATTCTTCTTCCAGTATCCATACATGTCTCGTCATCAGTATATACCCTATACACTCTCAGCACTCTCTTCAGCCACCTCTGTCTTCCAGTGACTCACAACCCAATTCCTGTGGTTGATCTCAAAATACAGGTCTACACTTACATCATATCCAAGCAATGATGTAAGCACAGTTTTGTAATTCTCTCTCATCCATGGTACGTCTCCTCATTCACCCTACAAAAAATGAAGGATTTTGAAACTTCTTACTACTGCTTGCCCAATGACAAACCCACCTATGTGTCCTGTCCAGATCCTCCTGCAGCTGTTCACAGTACTCACTAGTTTTAATCACATTATTTAACATTGTCATTTGTAAAAAGCCTAACTTCTGACTTTGGATAAAGGAAACAAAGAAACTGCCGCGAGGCACTGAAAATAAGATAGGATAGGGCAAATAAACAGTTACCCGTCACTTACCACAGATGAAGGCAGGAGGGCGCCCTCCTGCCTTCATCTGTGGTAAGTGACGGGTAACTGTTTATTTTCCCTATCCTATCTTATTTTCAGTAACTTCTGACTTTACACAGTTTGACTTCTACACAGTCATTCAAGAGGAGAATGAACATCAATGGCCCTGATATATAACCCTGTGGCAACCCCATTTTCACTTCCACCTCATTTCATACTATATCTGCTGCCCAGACACTTTGCTTTCTAGATTTTTAAATTCCCATTTTTTCCCTTTTCCTGTACCTGCTTACCTTTTACCTCTACAAATTTAAATTCTTCCAGCATTTCTTTGCTAATTTACTCCAATCCCTGACATCCTTACCTACAGAACAAAATCTGCCCTCACCCTTGTGCCTGAAATTGAGTACCAGCTTGTGGTCATGGTCATCTTTTCCCTTTCATGCATTATTATTCATAATTCTTGCATGAATATCTTTCCATGCCTCATCACCAATATTCACCATGTACACTCTCATGAGACTCTTCACCCTCCTCCTGTCTTCCAGTGAATACCATTCCAGCGCCTTTATCATACCAGTTACTGATTGTGATCTGTGGTAATTTCCAGAGACAAATCTAACAATCCTTTGCACCCCCTCAAATTTCTATATTTGATACCCAAAATGTGGGTCCCGTACTACTCAACCATATTCAAGCAATTGTCTGACCAAAATTTTGTAAACCAGTTTGCTTATTTCTCTGGTACATCCTCTTATCACTTTCCCCAACAAGTGAAGGATTTTGGAAACCTTTTCCTTCTACCTATCCAATGTGTCCTGCCCAGTTGAATTTGTTGTGAAATGTTATGCCAAGGTATTTATATTTCAAGTCTGTGTACGTAGTAAGCTGACCCCTTTTTTATTTTTTTGCATTTATTTTCATCCAGTGTTGACCTTCCTATCATCCAGATTCCACTGCAGCTATTCACAGTCATCTATTGTTTTATGTAGCATTAAATAATTTGCAAACAACCTAACTTCTGACAGTAAATTAAAATAATGAAAAGCAATGGTCCCAATACACTACCCTGTAACACTCACATTTTCACTTCCACTCCTCTTGAATCTGCATTTCCTACCCTGACTTATTGCTTTCTACCTTTTAAGAATTATTCTGCCCAGGTAATCATTTTTTTGTCCACTCCAATAGTTTTTACCTTATTTAGCACCATTTTATGGCTTACTCTTTCATAATCCTATGACACATCTTGGGCTACACAGTCTATTTTGCTTCCCTTAACCGTTTCATCAGAAATATCTTGCATATAGCCTTCTAACTGATATTCATGTGAATATCCTTGTCTAATACCATGTTGTCAATTTGAAAAACTCTTATGCTCCTTGCATACATTTCTGTTGTGGTTGTACATGAACCTCGCCATTAATTTACATACCACTGATAATTTTTTACCTTATTTGTCACTGCTCTTTTATGTATAAGTTCTACTATTACCCTTTTCCAGTCCTGTGGTGTGCAGCAAGTATCCAGACTCAATTTAAATAACATTTCAAGATATGGTACAGTGCCACATCCTGCTATCTTTAAGAAATCCATAGTAATATTATCTACACCAGAAGCTTATTCTTTTTTAGCTTTCTTAGTTCTTTCGTGATATCATTGGGACGTGTTTCAAATTTTTTACTCTTCTCATTTGAATTGTGTGAATAAGCTTGTTCTCCAGTTTACATGCTCCCATTTCTGAATCATTGATCCTAATGGTCTCATTAAAATCTCTGCCTTTTTTTAAAAAATCCCCAGTAATTTCTTCTCCATCTTTATCTATCACTTTCTCAACACCCTCCATTCCCCTTAGTTTTCTAGCTTAACTTCTTTGCTGTTGTTAATTCCTTGTTTAGTAGTTTCAAGTATTCCCTACTGCCTTTCTGTCTTTTAACTCCGTTATGATCTCTTCTACCAACTTCGATAGCCTCATCACATCCCTATTCTAGTATGTAGGTTCTATACTTTTCTTTTATTCTATTTTGAAATAAATATTTCTTCACTTTTTTTTATTATCTCCTGAACTCTTCCCACTTCGACTCCACTGTACTTGTGCCATCCTTCCATTTGCTGAAACTTTCCCTGAAATATCCTCACCAATAACGATCATTCTACTCTCATTTTTGAACTTTGAGTGTAAATTTAGTTTCTTGATAAGAGCCCCATCTTTATCATTCATTCTACCACTATAGTAAGCAGCCAGCACCTTGAATTTTTCTTTTTTATTACCCCAGGAATTTACCCCAAGTAACACAAGGTCATTATCTATAAACACCAGTGAACTGTTGCAGTCTTTGATAACCAGTATGAAAACCACTCCATCCATTGCTCCTCTGTCTCTGGTACATTCTGTAACCACAAGAAAACCTCACTTATTACTGGCTTTATGATATTTTCTTAATCTTCTCCTTCCCACGTTTGCAACTGTCAGTTATTTTTTAAGCACTTTCATCTAATTTTTTTTAGCATTTTTTATTTTTACCATTGCGGATCTACAATCAGTATCCCTTTGATCAACTATCTCCATCCCCTAACCTAAAAACGTTTTTAATTTAATTTAATTGCAATGGAACACACGCTCCGGTGGCAATTTCCCTACACACCCAACTACCCCCTATCCTGCACCCACCTACATTTACCCTCTACAAATTTTAACTTTAAAGTCTTTTAACATTTTTGGTAAGTTTTTCATCATTCCCCTTGGTAACTCATTCCAATCCCTGACACCCTTACCTAAAAAATTGAATGGGGTAAAGGGGGTGTAGGCAGGGCCGGCTTAAGAAATTTCGGGGCCCCCTTCGAAGTTTGATTTTGGGGTCCCCTACTTCTTTTCTAGATGTACTTTTGCCTACACTTTAGACAATTTTTGTGACTTTACACACACACAGATATATAATCTGTGTGTAGAGCTCAAACAACGACTAAAGAGTCAGACTGAGGTTTCTCTAAATCTGTGTACAAATGGGCCAGCAGTTTATTGAGTATTAGCTGAACGGGAGCAACTTTGGTTTTTCATCAATGCATCTCATATGGATCTCCCAACTACTGTCACTTTCATTTCTGACTAATTGCCCATTGTCTCCAATGAAATTATTTTTGTATTCAATTTTATGGCAATTATATTTATAATACACTTTTTGTATACTACATTTCTTTTCTTGCCATTCTTTCCTAGAACATATAGGTTTTTGGCGGTGGAGACACATGAGCAGGCATACATGTCTTAATTCAATAACTTTTTCCATGAAACGTAAAAAGATGAATGAGTTTATTTGAACGAAATTACATAAATTGCTGAAACAAGTTGAGAGCCTTTAAATATATAGGCTTATTGTAATTACATCAGATATGATTTTCTCAAAACTGAATCTGATGAAACGACGGAAACGTCTATTGTGAACGCAGCTTGTTAACATTCTAAATTTGTAGATTATTTATTTTAGCAGGAAAATTCTTCATTAAGTAAGTAAAAATTTTGAATGGGATCATGGCAGGGACCCCTCAAGCTTGGGGCCCCCCGCGATTGCGGTTCTTGCGGTAGCCTTAAACTGGCCCTGGGTGTAGGATTGGGTTTTGTAAACAGAATGAAGACAGTTATTTCTCTTTTTTTCTTTCTAACGTAGATGTTTTAAAACAAAGAGAAAAATACTGTCCACATTAGTTCTACAAAAACCAAACTACTACACCCTTCATTTTTTCCAATGTGCTTTGTACATACCCACAGTTTTTATCCCATATTGGTGAAACTTTGCACACTTATACTTTAAAACAAGCAGAAAAATACTGTCTACATTTGATTTACATAAACCCAATCCCTCTTCCCCTTTCCACCCATTTAATTTTTGTTATGTTGTTCTTTAAGTTAAGTTATGTTGTATGTTTAAAGCAACAGTTTCTATTCAATTTTGAAAGAACTTTGCACACGTGTACTTTAAAACAAAAAATTCTGTCTGTATTTGGTTTCCAAAGCCCATCCCCTATCCCCCTTTACCTCCACCTCTTTTAATTTCCAATATTCTTTATAAAAACTGACATTTTTTATCAGATTTTGATGGAACACTGCACACGTATACTTTAAAACTAAGAGAAACACGTCTGCATTCAGTTTACAAAACTCACACTGCCATCCCCTTTACCCGTTTAATTTTTACAAATTCATGCAGAGCTACATTTTTTATCTGATTTCAATGGAATATTTCACAAGTATGCTTTAAAACAAAGAGAAAAATACTGTCCTCATTAGTTTTACAAAAACCAAACTATTTTACCCAACTCCCTTAATTTTTTCCAGTGTTCTCTGTACATACCCACAGTTTTTATCCCATATTGATGGAATTTTGCACACACATATACTTTAAATCAAATAGATAAAAACTTTAACCCCATCCCTTTTAATGTCCAGCGTTCTTTATACAGGGTCCGGCAGGGAAGTGTTACGTTCTTGAGATGGGTATACTATACATGGTAGGGGGACTGATTGTTGCACGTTAGTTGATATATATTACTTATTGTTTGCCATTTCAGTAGCCTTGGAGCCGTGGACGATTGAACAACGCGTCTTTGTTTACGACACCTTTGTTGCAACCGGTCATTCTGTAGTGCAGACACAGCGAAGTTTTCAAACTCATTTCAATGTTGGTCGACATGGTGCCATTCCATCTCGCCCAACAATACTGAAATGGTTTAACAACTTCAGAACGAGAGGAACTGTGAGACCTGGAACAGCTCGTGGAGGTAAAAGGATCGTTAGAACACCAGAAAACATCGAAAGAGTACGACAGGCAGTGGAGGCGAGCCCTCGGCGTTCAGCGGTACGACACGCTCGCGCATTGCACATGTCAGACAGATCAGTTCACCGAATTTTGCACTTAGACCTCAACTTTCACCCTTTCAAAATCATGTTGGTTCAAGAACTGAAGAACAATGACTATATATGGCGGTTTAGGTTTTCAGAAACGATGCTCGAAACCTTGGAAAATGGCAGTATTCTGATATTCAGTGACAAGGCTCATTTTCATTTAACAGGTGCTGTAAACAAACAGAATTGTCGGTACTAGTCAGAAAATAATCCACGGGAAGTCCATCAAAGACCCCTACATACTGAGAGGCTAACTGTGTGGTGCGGAATGGCTTGATTTGGCATAATAGGCCCCTACTTTTTTCAAGAAAACGGGAGGACTGTGACGGTCAACTCACAGAGTTCCCTGAATTAAGAAGACATCGGATTGCCCTAGATAGGGTTTGGTTTCAACAAGATGGGGCAACTTGTCACACCTCAAAACAATGCATGGCTTTTTTGAGGAGCAATTTTCCAGGGCGCCTCATTTCATTGCGTGGAAATGTGGAGTGGCCTCCTCGATCGCCAGATCTTTCACCATGTGGTTATTTCTTATGGGGCTACCTGAAAGCTCGGATTTACACTGAAAAACCAAGGACTCTAGAAGATCTCTTGGATGCCATAACTCGAGAAATTCGAGCAATTCCACGCTGTATGCTTGAAAGATGTATGGACAATTTTTTCACCCCCCTCCAACAATGCATGGACGAGATCGGTCGCCACTTGGATGACGTCATTTTTCACACGTGAATTACAATCTGTTATTGTTGAGCAATTATGTCTTAAATGGCATCATATATGTAAACTGTGGAGACAATAAAAATTGAAATTTGTTCAAAAACATCTGCGTAACAATGTTATGAAAAACGTAACACCTCCCTGCCGGACCCTGTAGAAACCCACAGTTTTAAATCCTGTCAAATCATAGTCATTGCATATCACAATCATTGGATATTTGCATTGCTTTTCTGTTGTGTAGTGTGTATAGTACGAACCATTATATTTGTACTAAAATAGCAATTACCCCATTATTAATTATGACGTCACGCAAAACATTGTTAAATCAGAAAATCGGTTTGGCAGTTGTGTTTCAGTGATTAATTGTGTTTGTAGGAATAGTTTAATCCTTTCTAGTAAACTAAAATTTTGAAACAACTGAGCAAATGAAATAATTTTAGATCCAATCTTGTTTAAAAATTATGAAACTATTGAGGAAATGTGAAAATGATTTTAGTTACAAACTTTTTTCCACAGGATGACAAACAGCATCTCTTTGCATAATTCTACCGAAAAAGAAGAAACCAAAAGATTCACTACATCAAATTTTCATGATGGTTGTCATACATCTAGCCTGCTGTCACAAGAATGCAGTAAGACTAATAACCATTTGACATTAAATATTACCAATAATAGTATTTTTGTCTTTTGAATTACACCTTTGAATTTTAATATAATTCAAGTAACATACTAATAAGCATAAAATGTGTTCTATTGTTTTGTCACTGTCGATGAATGTACTTAAGTCTTTTTCTCCGAATAGCCTCTTAGTTTTTGACATTAACGTAAATTAAGATTTCTCTACAAACTACAAAAATTCGATTACACTTGCCTGATGAAAGTTGCCAAAAGTCAGATTTCAATGAGAGAGAATTTTTGAGAAGAAGCAACTTAAAAGAATTTACATTTTAAAGATGAGATAAATGGCAACATAGAAAATATGGGGGATATCTTGAACATCTTGGTGATGTGAAGACTTCATTGCAATCATACTCCAGGAAAGTCTCTGTTCAATGTTGGGTTGTTTACAGATTAGATAGATCAAGAAGGAAGGGGACTATGAATAGGCAGGCAGTATCCTGTATAGGCCAACATGGAATGAAAGTAATGCCCAGAATAGTTAACTTATTAGATACATATATAAAAAAAATAAAGATTGTTTATGATTACGTGGTGGGTAGGAATTCCTTGTTGAATTTAATTGCGATGGAGTGCATGCTCCTGTAGCCACTTCCCTAGTCATCTAATTACATCTTTCTTATTTTTTTTTTATTATTATGTTATATATCTTACATGTTTAATTCCTTCACTCATCTGTTTTTACCATTTACAGATTTTAACCTTAAATTCCTTCAGCATTTATGGTAATTTTTTTAACATTTCCCTTGTTATTCCAATCCCTGACACACTTCCTCACAAAAGAAATTTTTGAGCCCTCCCATATGCATGAAATTAGGTGCCAACTTGTGTCAATCTCTTGTGTTTATCTCTTCCTTTCCATGCACTACTACTAATTATCTGATTGATATCTCTCAAAGCCTTATCACAAACATACACTTTGTACACTCCCAGCACTCTTGCCAAGCTCTCCTGTGTTGCAGTGTCTTCAAATCTATCTCCTTTATCATATCAGTTATTGATTGGGTCCTGTAGTAATTTCAACAGAGAAACTTAGCTGCTCTCTTCGGAAAGTCCTCCAACTCCTGTATTTGATAACCAAAGTATGGGTACCAAACTACACCAGCATATTCAAGCAGTGACCTGACCAAAGTTTTGTAGCCCAATTTACTCACTTCTGTGATACATCCTCTTATCAGCGTCTCCAGTAAGTGAAGGATTTTGTAACCTTTTTTCCACCTGCCCAGTGTGTTCTGCCCAGTTGAGTTATCAAATGTTATGCCAAGGTATTTACACTTCAAGCCTTCAACAAGCAATTCCGTCCTCACACTATTATCATAAACAACCTTTTTTTTATCTGTGTAACTAATAAGTTGACTCTCCTTGGCATTTATCTTCATTCCATGCTGACCTACCCATTTAGATATTCTCTCCAGGTCAGCCTGCAGTTGTTCACGATCTTTATCTGTTTTGATCCTATTGTATATCATAATATCATTTGCATACAACCTAAATTCTGATCATAATTCATCAACACAATCATTCGTTAGAATAATAACAGCAACGGTCTCAATACACTGCACTGTGGCACTCCCATATTTACTACCAACTCTTTTGATACTGCATTTCATGCTCTAACACTTTGCTTTCTACCTTCTAAGAATTCCTATACCTAGCAAGTCACTTTGTCATCCTCTCCAAAAGTTTTCAATTTATTTATAACCATTTGATGGTCCACTCTGTCAAAAGCTTTTAAAAAAATCTAGTGCTATCATCTTTGCCTCCCTTGGCCAAATAATCTGAAATATCTTTCATATATATCACCATCTAACATTCACATGAATATCCTTGCCTAAAGCCATTTGTCAATTTGCAAACCATTTTCTTTCCTCAGAGACATTTCTAAGTAGTTGCATATTCACCTTATCATTTGATCTCAAACTGTCCGGCCTGTAATTTTTAACCCTATTTGTCACCCCTTCTTTATGAACCACTATTACTATCACTCTTTTCCAATTCTCTGGTTAGTAACAAGACTCCAGACTCAGTCTAAATAGTATTTAAAAGGTATTATACTGTATACCACTATCTATAATACATCTGTAGTAACATTATTTACACCAGCCATTTTGCACTTTTTTTATATTTTTCAGTTCCTTCGTAATTTTCTGAGGACCTGTTTCCAGTTTTTGTTTTCCTAATTTCTGCTTATATTGAGATGCTCCTCTAATTTATTTCTTCCCATCCCAAGATGAGAGTACCTAAAGGTATCATTAAATCAGTCATTCAATGTCTCTGCAATTTTCAAATCCTTACTAACTTCTTCTCCATTCTTATCTTCAATTGTCTGAATACCTATCTCTCAGTTTTCTAACATAACCATAGAACTTTCTAGCTCATTGTTCAGTAGTTCCCCCGCACCAGTAATATTCTTCATTAACCCATCTATTGCTTCCCTCTTTGTTGTTACTAATTGCTTGTTCAGTTGTTTAAGTATTCCTTACTGCTTTTCTGTCTCCTTACTCTGTTTCCTCACCCTTATTTATTATCTCCTTGAACTCTTCCCACTTTGCCTACACTGTACTTGTGCCATCCTTCCATTTGCTGAACCATGAAATATCTCTTCAGTGATGAAATTCGTGTCTTTCTGTAACTGTACTTATTTTCCCCTTCAATTTTGGCCACTGGTTTACTAAATTACCTTATATCCATCAGAACTGCATTGCGGTCACTTATTCCTTCAGTTACTTGAGACCCCACAAGGTTTTCATCAGACTTTATTGGAAAGATATCTAATATGTTTGGTTTGGTCCTCTTGTATTCTGCTCTGCTACTTGTGTAAAGCCTCCTTCTACTAAAGTAATTGCAAACCTTAGTTCCTTTGTGTTAGTAATCTTATTTGCTTCACAGTTAACACCTGGTAAATTTAAAACCCCACCAATAATGACCATTCTATGCTTACTTCTAAACTGTGAATCTGAAGTTAGTTTCTCTCCACTTGAAGTGTAGCTATCTTGCATTAAATTTGATAGTAAACTCACTCGGGCAAGTGGTAGTAAAAGGGTGATGAGGGGATGTTCCAGAGAAATGAAGGAATTGAGTTACAAAACTTTGGTCTGAACATTACATGAATATATTGGTGTGGCATATGACAGAGAATTTTGGTATTCATGATGGTGCGAAGGAGGGAAGCTATATTCGTTTGTGGAATTTACCGCAGAACTCAATCAATGTCTCTAATAATAAACAAGATATGTAAGCTGAGATGAGAGGAGGGTGATGATAGTGCTGGGGCTGAACATGGTGTATTTTGGATGGATAATGTGTCAAAGAATTTTGCAGTAGTATGTGGAAATGAAAATCTGACCATGAGCACAAGCTGGCCTTTGATCCCAGGCATAATGGAGTGGGAAAAATTTTCTTTTGAAAGTAAGGAAGTCAGGAATTGGAATAAATTACAGAAAACAGAAAAGTTTGTCAAAAACACTGAATGAAAGTAAAATTAAAATTTTTGAATGGCAAAAGTAGATGCTTGAGAAAATTGCAGCTTAAGAATTGAAGACAAAACAAAACAAAAACATGAAATCGAAAATTGGGGTGGATAAAAGTTTTTATTGCAATTAAATTAGTATTTTTTTTTTAAAAAAAATATGATTATCAAGTACAGGAATTGGAAGAAGTGCTAAAGGGGCCAGCTAATTTTATTTGTAGAAATTTCAATAGAATGCAATGAGTAATTAATACAATAAGATAGCTGGGTATGGAGTCTATGGAAGGCAGGAGGTGATTGAGGAGTGCCGGGGGGGGGGGGGGATAAGATATATATTAGTGATGAAGTACAAATGGATATTTGTTGAAGAATTATTATTATATGCAAGGACAAAGATAACTGTGATGAGAAACTAGCAATTTAAATAAGAGATGAACAAACAAGATTGTTTTCATTTCTGTGTAATGTGGTAATGGACAGAAGTAAATTATTGAAGGAGGTGCTGAGCAATTTACCCAAACAATTAATGAATAGAAAGTAAATATCTGTGTACAGCAAAAGTAAGTGAATAAAAAAAATGCCTCTGGAACTTAATCTCGATTACAATTAATAATAATAATAATATCTAATATTTGCTAATGGACTTTCCTTGTCATGTTTGATTTAATAAATTACTATTCATTGTGATCAATTTTGCTTAAAATGTGACATAATTCAGCAGAATTGTTTTGTAAATGGGGTAATTAAAACTGCCCATTAAACTGCTAATGTTGAATAAAGTAAAAACCATTGGAGTGAATGAAAAAATCACTTGCTTCTTAAAAGGTAGAAAACAAAGAGTTAAGGTGGGGAATGCAGTATCAAAAGCAGTGGAAGTGAAAATGGGAGGGCCAAAGGTTAGTCTATTGGGACCATTGCTATTCATTATTCTAATGAATGGTTGTGTTGATGGTTTACAGTCAGTAGTTGGGATATTTGTAGATGATATAACATTATGTAATAGCTACAAAGTCAGTGAATAGCTGCAGGGTTAATTTAATAGAATATCAAGCTGGGTAGGTCATGGAATGAGGATAGATGCCAAGAAGGTTTCTTAGTCTTTCGACTGATTTGATGCAATCCTCCACCCCTTCCTATCTTGTGCTAACCTGTTCATCTTTACATATCCCTTACAACCCATGTCCCCAATTATCTGATTCATATATTCTAACCTCTGTCTACCTCTACAGTTCTTACCTTTGACTGTTCCCTCCACTAACAAATTAACCAATCCAGCATATCTCAAAATATGACCTACCAGCCTGTCTCTTCTTTCTGTAAACTTCTTCCCTCACCCAATATTTTCAAAACTCGTTCATTTCGTACTTTGTCTGTCCATTTAACTTTCAGCATTCTTCTGTAGCACCACATTTAAAGTGCTTCAACTTTCTGGTATTCCGAAAGTCCATGTTTCGCTACTATAAAGTGCTGTGCTCCACACATAGGGTTTTAAAAAGTTCTTTCTAATTCCTAGATCAATATTTGAAACTAAAAAATTCCTCTTTTTCATGAAGGCTCTTTGTGCTAATGCTATTCTGCTTTTAACATCATTCTTGCTTCGACCGTCGGTTGTTATTTTACTTCCCAAGTAGCAGAATTCACTTACTTCTCCTATTGCATCTGATCCTTTTTTTATATTTAATCTACTGCTACATTTAATCACTTAAGTCTTGCTTTGATTTATATTCAGTCCAAAATCATCCTTCAGTATTTTGTTCATGGTACTCAGTAACTTCTCAATATCCTCAGCTCGTTCTGCTAACAAGACAATGTCGTCAGCAAATCATAGCATACGGATTTTTTCTCCCTGAACACTTATGCCACATGAAAATTTTTCTTTTATTTCCTTTATTACTACTTCTACATACAAGTTGAATATTAACGGGGATAGACTACAACCTTGTCTTACACCCTTTTTAACTGATGCATGTCTCTCATGGTTCTCTACTTTTATTAAAACTACTTGATTTTTATATAGTTTATAAAGTATTCTTCTATCTCGATATTTTAGACCTGATTTCTTTTAATTTTGAATATCTTGTCCCACCTAACATTATCAAAAGCTTTTTCTAATTCAACAAACGCCAAAAAAGCATTTTTGTTTTTCTTGATCTGACCTTTAAGTGTTAATCTTAAAGCCAGAATAGCTTCCCTCGTACCACGATTTTTCTGAAACCCGAACTGATCTTCACCTACTATCTCTTCTACTACCCTTTCCATTCTTCTGTATATTATTCTGGTCAGTAAATTTGAAGCATGCGATGTTAGACAAATGGTGCAATAATTCTCACATTTGTCGGCTTGTGCTTTCTTTGGGAGTGTGAAGATGATATTTTTATTAAAATCAGTTGGAATTTCTCCTGTTTAATAACTTTTTGATATCAGCTGAATAATCTTTCGATTTCTTCTTCTCCTAGGGTTTTGAGAAGTTCTGCAGGGATCTCATCAATTCCGACTGCCTTATTTGCTTTCAAGTCATTCAGAGCTCTATTAAATTCTGTCCTCAAAACAGGATCTCCTAAATCATCAATGTCGACATTGCTTTCCTTTTCCATTATGCTATTGTTCAAGTCGTCCCCATCATAAAGTTTTTCAATGTATTCCTTCCATCGGTTAGCTCTATCATCTGAGCTTAAGAGGTTTCCCATCAGCAGCTTTAATGTTTACACCTCTTTTCTTCATTTCTCCAAAATTCTTTTTGATCTTTCTATATGCAACTTCTACTTTACCTATGACCATTTCCTTTTCTACTTCTTCACACTTTTCTTGTAGCCATTTTTCTTTTGCTTTTTGCATTTCCTTTTATTATTTTATTTCTAAATTGCCTGTATTGCTCTCTTCCTGCTTCATCCTGAGCATTTTTGTGCCTTCTCTTCTGATCCATCAATTTTAAAATTTCCTCTGTGATCCAAAGTTTTCGGGCGGCTTGTTCCCTATAGCCTAATGTTTCTTTACCAGCTTTCATTATTTCGGTCATTAATACATTCCATTCATCCTCGGTAGAGCTACTTTTCGAATTACTTCTTAGACCTAAGTCTACCATTTCTGAAAAATTTTCTCTCGTGCTAGATTGTTTCAGTTTATTCAATTCCAGTCTGTTCTGCTTATGCTGCCACCTTATTCGCTTCAATTTCAACCTTCACTTCATTACTATCAAATTATGGTCAATGTCTGCTTCTGGGTACACTTTACAGTTTAGAACTTGATTCCTGAATCTCTGCTTATTAGGTACACAGATAAAAAAAAAATAAGGTTGTTTATAATTGTAAGGTATCGCAGAGATTTTGTGCTGTAGACCTGAAGTTTAAATATCTTGGCATAAAACTTGTTAATAGACTCAACAGGGCAGTGTACATTGGACAGGTGGTTGGATAAGGTGCAGAAAATTTGGTTACAAATCTTTGGCCAGGCTATTGCTTGAATATGGTGGTGAAATGCGGGAAGCATGTTTTTGGTATCAAATACATGAGTTGGACAGGTGTGAAGAAAAACAGCTGGATTTGTTTGTGGAAATACAATCTGTAACTGACATTATGAAGGAGCTGGATTGGGATTAATTGCAAGACAAGAAGGGTGTGAAGAGAGTGCTGAGATTATGTAAGGTGTTTATAAATTATGAGGCTTGGAAATATATTGGTGGAAGAATTAAGAATAGTGCATAGAAAGCTAAAGATGACACTGAATTTTAGGCATAAGAGAGTGGGAAAATTTTCTTTTGTAGGTAAAGCAGTCAGAGATTAGATTAAATTTCCAAGATAAATGATGAATAACTTAAAAAAAAAAAAAGATTAAAGAATATAAAATTAAAATTTCTTAATGGCAGAAGTGGATGTACAGTAAAATTGGCACCAGATCATATGTTCCATCACAGTTAAATTATAAATCATTATTATGTTATTAGTAAATCTCCTGAGCATCTCTAGAAACTGAAAATATAAAGATCATTAACATAAGTGACATAAAAATTTACTTAATTATTATGAAACTGTCAAATATCAAGTAAATGGTAAGTTGCGCCTAGAAATGGTTATTCTGTCATTTTACTAATGATAACCATGGATTAATTCTTTTACTGGTTTTTAGTTACTAACCTCTCAATAAACTGTATCATTGATTTATGGTTACATATGATCAATTGAATGTAATGTGAATTACAATATATTCTTAATTTTTTTTGAATTTTTGTTGTGTTTGTTTCCTTTAGCCACGATATATAAGAAAGATGACATAGTATGGATCAAAGTCGCAGGAACTTATCGGCCAGGTGTAGTTACTGGTTTCTTGAAGCAACGAAGAAAAGTGAAAGTAATGATAGTAAACTCTACACGAAGAAAGAATGCATACTACAGAAATTTCAATGAACTCATTGATTTCAAAGACACCAGCAAACACATGAAGCTTGTTGTATGTACTCTTATGCTTATGGATATTAGTTACAGTAAAATCAGATAATATAAACAAGCATGTGTTATGTTGTTGGTAGAATAGAGGCAGTTTATATTCAAAAGATAGTTGGTATTTTCTCTAACTTAGATGATATGGGAGTTGAGTTTCTTAGAAAACTTTGATTATAATGCATTATCAGTACAGTCCAAATTATGAATTGTATCATAACATCTCGTCTATGAAATGCTGTATCATCTCTTTTGTAATTTGTATTTATTGTTATTTTTTTTAAAATATACAGAAGCTGTAGTGAGCATTTATCTTTCGGGTTATATTTTATTTAGTATCCCTGCTTAACAATCATTTTACTGGTGTTTAGTCTGGCATCTTTATTCAAGTAACCATAATAGCACAGGTAATAAGAAACTAATTTGCACAAAATTTTTCAGTATTGGGTTCTTGTGGTAGATCTTTGATTTCTTGTTTCACCCTCTGTAGCCTGGCATAAATTTGAAAGTATGTGCAAAAAACATCATTGATGTATTCATTGTAGCTGATAGAATTTATACTGCCGTGCTTGATAGCAGCTTTGATAAACTACTGTGAACTAGGTTACTTGGGAAATAGTAACCCAAAAGTAATAAAATTTCTTGTTTACAACATTCTAATAATTTCATGTGACCAGATTTTGAAATTTTATGAAACCTAATGTAGTAATCTTATATATATATAAAAATAGACGTGTTTTTTCCTATATTTCACTTTTCAGCCACCACTACCTAGCACAGATCACTGATGTTTGTGGGTGGAAGTAGCATGGAGTTTCCTGCCGTGCACAACGTTGGCCGAATGCCGATAGCTGTGGGGATGTGGGAGATGTATTGATTAAAGTTGGTCAGTGCAGGGCGTTTTCATATTTCGACCAAAAATTCGTATCTCCGTATACTTCTCTTTCCTGCCACAACTACATAACATAGACTTTTGGTGTTTGTGTTTGGTAGTAGAATCGTCTTTCCTGTCGTGCACTATGGTTGTTAGATGTCGGTAGCTATAGGGGTGTGGGAGAAATGTGGGTTGAAAGTGGTCGACCTGTGGCAGTTTCATACTTCTGCCAAAGACAAAAGTGTCATGGTGTATCACTTTTCGGCGAAAACTACAGATCACAGATAACTGGCGTTTGTGTGTAGTAGTAGCACAGAGTCACCTTTCGATCACAACAGCGGCCGAATTTCAGAAACTGTGGTACTGTGGTAGATATGGTGGTTGTAAGTGGCCGACCATGGATATTTTCGCATTTCGACTGTCTCCGCATATGTCACTTTTCTGCCACAACTACATAGCATAGAGCATTGGTGTTTGTGTTTGGTAGTAGAATCGTATCTCATGTAGTGCACTATGGTTGTTAGATGTTGGTAGCTATGGGGGTGTGGGATAAATGGGGGTTGAAAGTGGTCGACCTGTGGCAGTTTCATACTTCTGCCAAAGACAAAAGTGTCATGGTGTATCAATTTTCAGCGAAAACTACAGATCACAGATAACTGGCGTTTGTGTGTAGTAGTAGCACAGAGTCACCTTTCGATCACAACAGTGGCCGAATTTCAGAAACTGTGGTACTGTGGTAGATATGGTGGTTGTAAGTGGCCGACCAAGGATATTTTCGCATTTCGACTGTCTCCGCATATGCCACTTTTCTGCCACAACTACATAGCATAGAGCATTGGTGTTTGTGTTTGGTAGTAGAATCATATCTCATGTAGTGCACTATGGTTGTTAGATGTTGGTAGCTATGGGGGTGTGGGAGATATGGGGGTTGAAAGTGATCGACCTGTGGCAATTTCATACTTCTGCCAAAGACAAAAGTGTCATGGTGTATCACTTTTCAGCGAAAACTATAGATCACAGATAACTGGCGTTTGTGTGTAGTAGTAGCACAGAGTGACCTTTCGATCACAACAGCGGCCGAATTTCAGAAACTGTGGTACTGTGGTAGATATGGTGGTTGTAAGTGGCCGACCAAGGATATTTTCGTATTTCGACGAAAGGCATGTGTCTCCGCAGATTTCACTTTTCTACCACGACTACATAGCATAGAGCATTGGTGTTTATGTGTGGCAGTAGAATCATGTCTGTTGTCGTGCACTATGATTGTTAGATGTCTGTAGCTATGGGGGTGTGGAAAATATGGGGGATGAAAATGGTCGACCTGCGGCCATTTCATATTTCTGTCAAAGACGCATGTGTCACGGTGTATCACTTTTAAGTGAAAACTATCAATCGCAGATCACTGGCGTTTGTGTGTGGTAGTAACACAGAGTCTGCCATCGATCACAACGTTGGCCGAAATTCGGTAACTGTGGGAGTGTGTGAGATATGGTGTTTGAAATTGGTCGATCATGAATATTTTCGTGTTTCATCCAAAGACGTGTATCCGTAAATTTTATTTTGCTGCCGGAACTACATAGCGCAGAAGACTGGTACTTGTGTGTGGTAATAGTATCGAGTCTCCCATCGTGCACTAGGGTGGTTAGATGTCTATAGCTGTCAATATGAATTCTTTACAATCACGAACGAAGTCGTGGGTACCAGCTAGTAGTATATATTTTGTTTCACCTGTTAATTCTACTTATAATTTGAATATTTATAATCATTTTGTCACTCATGTAAAGTAGGCAAACGTTTATTAATAGTAACAATACTCGTGATTGATGAACAACTTGAAGCTGTGACTTATTTAATAATCAGAAATCAACATCAGAATGTGATTACCAAATTGTAATAGCAGGAACTAAAAAGGATTAAATAAGTCAGTAAGGAAATTGCCACGTGTTTAAATTATATTCATATTTGGACTATACCAGCATCCACTTGGTTGATTACAGAAAACTACCTAAAAACTTCTCTAGACTTTTAAAAATTTCCAGCATTATTCCCTTAATTAAAGCTTTTTACAGTCATTAATTTTTGTAAAAGAAAATGTGTTAATGCCATATCATTTAGAAAATCACATAATGACTTCATTATATATGTGTTGTAGTATATTTGATCCTTATTTTAAATTTTTTGTATGGCACCTTTTTATGGATAGCATATTATAAAAATAAGTGCTATTAAATGTGTCTGTGGTATGCTGTTGTTACTGACAACTAAACTATCAGCATTCAGTTAATCAATTTTTCTCTTATTTTAGGAACGTGTAGCAGACCCCAAGGGTAATACTGTGGAGCAACGCTAAACTTCAAGATTCCATCCCTGGTAAAAAATTTTTGCCTGACTATTTAGTACCCACATGTTATTGGTTTATTTTTTACCAGAAAATTGAAATATTTCAATAGGAAAGTAAAAAAATATCTTGGATCAATGTAAGTTTTGAAAATATACAGACCTCTTATCATTTCCTTTAAAGGAAATTTCAATTACCATTAAATAAATAGAACAAGTAAAGATTATACCAGCACAAACATTTACTGACCGAATATTTATTAATTATTAAAATGTAAATATGTACTGAAGACTGGTTTTACACTTAAATTAATATCGCAGAAAAAGAGAGAGAGAGGGGAAAATAAATCCTGTAGTCTCAAATTCAAATTGCCAAGTTGCCATACCGTCATTTTAACTGCTAGACTACTGTGACTGCTGGGTAATTGTGGCAACAATAGCAGTATATGAAGCTCTTGAGAATTATATAGAGTTGCACCTTCCCACTGCTCCACAGTATCACCCTTGGGACCATACATCATGCCCGTAAAAATTAAAAAAAAAATTGCAACCCTAACATCTGGTGGTCTCCTTGGTAAAACATAATGCCTAGTTATGTGCTAGTCATAGAAGTTCCTGTTGTACGTGTTTTTATTACCTTCTTGTAGTAACAAACTTACTGGAGAGACATATGTTAAGGCCAAAATTATGAAAGAACTCTTAATTTCTGGAAAGTGAAAATGGTGTGCTTTAGTTGTTGAAGGTTTTATGTGCTAAAATATTGTTCTTTCCAACTTCTTTTTTCCTTTCCTTTTCATCTTTCTACATTGACTTTTTGTCATACGCGTTAACAAATAATGCTATTACTTACAAGAGGACCATCAGACCCTTTTAAGAACTGATTTCAATCTTCTGCATGTATGTTGAAGAGTATATACACAATATGTCCGTGATACCATCATTTCTTCAAATACGCTCTAATTTTTTTTAGATATTTTCATGCAAAAATATCTAAGTCTTTCATATACAAGAATAATTAACATGTTATTTTAAGTGGCTGCTTGGTTTAGACAAGGCTGTCCCAACCTTTTTCAATGGTTGACCTGTTAGAGGTAGCCACAGACCCCTTAATAATAGTAATAATAATAATAATAATTGGAAATTGGATCTTCTAGAACTATCATTTGATAGTTCAACTGGTATCTCACACATTATGGCCAGAGTTCATGTGTTCTAACGCCTACATGCTATTCATGTTTTCATAATGATTAATTTTATTTTTATTTTGTTCATGGACCACTTAGGATAGGTCTGCAGACCCCCAGAGGTATAGGTCTCGGGGGTAAGATAGATGCTTCATAATTTTCAGGTTCAAATCCCCATGTTATCAAATATTTTTATTTATTTTTTTAGTCTTCAGATATTGTTGAGCATGATTATTTTAATTTGATTACAACTTTATTTACATACTTTACTTGTTTGAAATTATATTTTAAACAAATAACATTACTTATAATACAGGTCCATAAAATCATTTTTTTTCAAAATGAAGTCTTCACGGGTATACCACCAGAATGTGTTGATTCCAGAAAAGTCTCCATTCTTACATCATTTTTTAAAAATTAATTTTATTGTTTTGATACATTGCCTTATAAAATATCTATTTTTTTTTTACTTTATTTATACTTTGTCATTTCTATACGTCTATATTGTAAAAAAATATTCTTAAAAAAATATTTAACTCTAAGAAGATTTTCTACTATTGATATTTTTAATTCCATGTAGGGGTTGCATGTAAATGGTTGAAAATAAAATAATTTCAATGATGAAAAATTGTCAAAATGGAGCTCAGCGAGGAAATGAAAGGAAAATGGCCGACGCTTATAAATGTTGCAGAATGCTTTTGACAGTCTCAATTTACTAACATATACAGTATGCCACCTGTCCAAATTTCTTCAATGGCTATGGGTGAGGCATATTACAATTAACCAAAATTATGTTTGTTTGATCTATTCCAAGTAATGTGATTTGTTTTAGATATTATTTCATGCCATAAAAACATGTAAATGAAGATGAAATCAAATTAAAATAATCACGGTCGACAATATCTGAAGATTTTTTTTAATGTATTTAATACTGCAGGGATTTGGAATTGGTTTTGAAAATTATGAAGCAGGTACTTTACCGCTTTGACCATGCAGATACTTAAATAAATGGCATATAAAAGGCATTAGAATTTTTGCTTGCGAATATCTAAAAAATTACAGTGCACGAAAAGACGATGCTACTAGACAGAGGTGCATGTATACTCTTCAACAAATATGCAGGAGACTGAAATCTGTTCTTATGTCTGATGGTCTCCTTGCTGGTTATAATTACTCCAAAAAGCACAGTTAAATCTGTTTAAAAGCATTAAAAAAAACCTTGAAAATATATTTCATGAGAATCCTGTACATTTTGTACAAGTTAACAGATTTGTAACAGGTAACCACTAGCTACCATTAAGCATATACAAAATTTTTAGCTCTGTTCATTCCATTGTATAATCTTTCTCTGTTATTCATGTTACTGAAATTTTCTGACTGCACATATTTGTTTATTATTTTGAATGTAAAATGGCATTCTGAAAGTAGTGGACTTAAAATTAATGTTCTTCAAATTGATGTACACGTAATAAAAGCATAGACTGAGAACTGTTACTTGCAAACCATCTTTTTAATGTTTGCATAGAATGATTTATGATTGAGTTCATGTGTTTAGGAAAGTCACAGATGGATGACATATGAAATCTATTAAAAACATCTTCAGAAAACCCAAAAAGTAGAAAAGCTGTTAAAATTTTATAGCAAATTTTTAAATAATTACAATACTTTCTTATTTTTTACTGATAAACATATGAATTGTTGTGTTAGGGTCATATTTTACACATCTACTCCAAATCAGATCTGAAATTCCATATAATAGTGTAACTTATGGTTACACTCATTAACTTACTTATAAGTAGAATTAATTTTTTTAACTTTTACTTGCATGTTGTTTTTAGTATAATGTTTGAAACATTCTGTAATATACACGTTACTTAGGTTATCATTGTTATTTGTTTTAATTTTTTAGGATATTAATCCTGAAATTAAGGAGGCTTACTATAAAGTCTTAGATTATTATGCAAAGAAATTTAACCATGAACAGTTTTCTGCTTTGGAATATCTCATTTCAGATTCTCAAGGTAAGATTATTTTTTAATTGCTTTGACATCCATTTTTAAAGTTGTAATAAACTTCAGACTTTTTGCAGTTGAGATTTACTCTTTTTACATGGTAGAGATAGTAATGTAATTTGGCTTCAGTCATCTTGAGGTCTCTCTCTCTCTTTACTAATCCCCTCAATTTCTAAAATCTCCTCAAGTCAATGATCCCAAACCTTGCAAATTGGAAGTGAAGAGACCTTTGGGATGTCTTTTTTATCATCATTTGTTGAAAAGATTACAATGCAGATGGATAAACCTGATCCTGATTCATAACTTGGTGATGATTTGCTTTATTCAGTATGTGAACATTATTGCTTTATATTTCGCAGACATAGTGAATGTTTTGCAGCTGATACCAGAGTTCTCCACATTCATTACATCAACAACATGCTGTAGGCTTGAGGTTTCACAGCAAATGACACTTATTGAGAAAGTGGTGGAGAAACTTCATTTTTCAAACCAATGGGCAGATAAAACAATAACAGATATATAGAGCGATATATTTTCCTTTGTGTTTTAACCGTAAATTTCCAAGTTTTCTTTGCTTTTTTACCTCCTTGTTTATTTTATTTGCTTCAATTTTCTTTCTCCTGAGTCATGGTATTGGAGAAAAAAAATTCTTCACTAGTATCATATCATTCAACATTCCAAACTGCATTGCCATTTAATCCTTCTGTTTAGACATCTCTCTGTAACATTCAATCCATTAGCCTCATCAATTACTGATTGTCAGCCACAAGTTTGTTCTATCAGATACCTCCATTTATTTTCCCACTCATTTCTTCCTTGAGCAGAGCTAAGCTGTGGCAAATCAATATGCCATAGATGTCTTATACCTCCATAAAATCCTTCTTTGTTTGACTTGGATTCAACATTTGCTGTTTCTTATAGAAATTAATCAAATGTATTCATCTTCAAAATCAGAAATTACCTTGATAAATTATACGTATGTACTATTATAAATCTGTAAGCGAGTTGCATGTATATGAGAGTTTCAAATGGAATCACGCTAAAACTAATCGCAGCAATTTTGATGGTGTTTTTCAAATTTTGAGAGCTTATGGTCCAGATTATAATCGGTGTAAATAGCTTATGACTTGAAGGAATGTACAAAGATTAGTTTTGGTGCAAAGAACCCTCTCTCATCTACAGTTTTGTGAATTGTTTGGTATACATTTAGATGTAGATATGTACTGAGGAATGAAGCAAAAAATAATTATCATTTCATGATGGAATAAGTAGGGGCCACAGATCATTCTTTATTTGAGATGAGCTTTCCTTTCAAGAAACACTGACAAAAGATCACACTGTTTGTTACTCTTGGGGTTCTGTTTTATTTTTTGACTTTGACTATTTAGTTCTTCAGTTTTGTACATTAAAATAAATCGTGAATTAAACTTAATAAGAATCTTAAAGTGAATAGTTCATTTGAGGATTTTACCAACACCAAATAACCTCCTACTTCATAGCCAGTACTGTTACCATTGCTTTCCACACCATTGGTTTTCACAGATATCGATTACACTGCTTTTCAAATATCAAAGCAAAGAATGTTCACATATTCACTGATGTTTTCCATCTAAAGTGCGAAAATTAATGCACATTATTAACTAATAGTTCTGGAGTAGGGCATATAAATCTGTTCTTAAATTTTTAAAAGTTGTATCTGCTTATATTCGATGTGTCACAGAGATTGAAACAATATGACATTCAAGGTTATTCACCATAATTTTGTTCTAATTGGATTGGTTGAAATGTATGAGAATCCTTATTGGAAAAATGTAAAATACCAATTTTATATCAACTAACTTTAAAACCTGTTGGAAACCTTTGGCTGAATATAGTGCCCTGGCAAATTATTCCTTTGCATTTGCTTAAATGAATAGAATTGTTATTAAATAATGCTCATAACCCTGATTTTGTTTTCGGTTGTAGTTTATATCGCAACAAAGTGGGAACATCTTGTGTGCTTTTGAGTTAATTATAACAGGACTATAAAACCAATGAAATTAAAAGTTATGTATAAATAAGAAAAGAAAGGGAAATTAACCCACCGCATACCAAAGTGGACGGATGCGATGAGAGAACACTAATGCTGACAAACAACTACACAATATTTCGGCATCTGCCTTGCTCACAAATAGAAAAACGGGCCATTAGGCTCGGAACGTGTGCGCACACGTTCCGAGCCTAATGGCCCGTTTTCTATTTGTGAGCAAGGCAGATGCCGAAATATTGTGTAGTTGTTTGTCAGCATTAGTGTTCTCTCATCGCATCCATCCACTTTGGTATGTGGTGGGTTAATTTCCCTTTCTTTTCTTATTTATATCGCCTAGAAGCCGCTTCCATTTTCCTTAGTTGCATCATTAAAAGTTATGTATGAAATCTAAGACTTCATACTACACAACGTACATTGTAAAACTAAATCCATTGTGCCTTATGCTTTAACAAACTGGGTCAGTTGTCATTCTGGTCCATGCTGCATTTCAACCTAACCACAACATCTACTAATATTGCTGTTTGAAAAGCATAGTTTCTGTCTCATCCACAATAATACATTCACTGTATCGCTATCAAAATTTGACCTATTCGAACTTCTTAAATAATGACATCTTTATAATGGCATCAGTGAAAGCAAAGGAAATTGAAAATAATTATTAATGAATGCTGCATGAGATTAGTTATAGTCAAAATAAATTATATTTTAAAGCAGAAATAATTGATCGAATCAACATATTGTCTAAATATCGTATTTTATCAACCATAAGATGCTACAGACTATAAGATGCTCCTTAATTTCCAAGCATTTTTTTTAATAACATTTTTATTATTAGATTGCAAAGCCAGACTAAAAACAATTCTTATTTTAAAATACCAAACTGACCTTTAAAATCGCTGAAAATCATCATCTGAACTTTCTTCTTCTTTCTCTTCATCATCATCGCTGTCCTCTTCATATATAAGATGGTCTTCACTGCCATCGAGAGTGTTACTTATGCCGCAATTCTTGAAAGATTTAACAGTAAAATCTTCTCTCACTGTAGACCATGGCTGTTTTATCCACTGACACATTTGTTTTATTGTATACCATAACATACTTCCAAGTGGGTGAAGTCGCAATAAACTAGTATTTTATAACAGCCACTGTACAGCTGGGTTATTATTTACTCATCACCTCAGCTTCACTTATTATTACTACCTTAATGTCACTCGTTATTATTAAACTGCAGATTCTAATTATTTCTTGAAAACTCTACATTACACACATCTTTGAGTGAGATTCCTCAATTACTTCTCAGCCAAAACATTCAGTCATTGACCCTATTTGCACCTTCTCATTACACACATCTTTGAGTGAGATTCCTCAATTACTTCTCAGCCAAAACGTTCAGTCATTGACCCTATTTGCATCCTTCTTTCAGTGTTTCAATTGTGTTGAAAGGTTTCACCTTCTTCCCACACCAAAATTACACTGTGTTTCAATCATTGACATTAACAATGACATTTTCACATTTTTGGTGACAGTAGGAGGTAGTGAGATAAAATTGTGTTGATTCTCCAGAATTCCAGCCACATTGCCACCTGAGTCAATTACCTCTCCTTGAAAATTGAGCTTGGTTGGTGAGCAGTAATGTTATGACGTCCTAATTGGGAGTGTGTGGGTTCACATCTCCTTGCAGCCATCAAGATTTTGATTTTCCACGATTTCCTGAAATCACTCCAGGTGAAATCTGAAATGGTTCCTTCATTAGGTCATGGCTGAATTCTTCCATGTTCCTTACCCCTACATCTTTACCCCAGTGTCAACAAAACGTAAAGCCACAAACCAAAAACTTTTAAAAAATAAACGTTTTCAATGTTTTAGCATAAAATAAGTCTTATCTTTCAGGCCAGCAGCCAACCCTCATACCCCCTTTGCACATACAGCTCTACACCTACACCTTACCTTCCTATCCACTACTTCTTAATAAGCATTATCTTAAGTTGAGAACTAGTAGCTATCTGATCCTCATTTTGTTCTGATAGGCCAGTTACAAATTTATGAGTTCTCCCAAATAGCAGCAGCTAATCTGAACTCAGATAGCATTGATAGTAAAACATGGATTAAAATTGTTGTTATTGTCATTGGTTAGGGTTCTGCGTGAATCCCATTTTTATGTGTTCATTCATTCTGTTGGATAGTGGATTTGTGGTCAAACGTAAATAATAGACCAGACAGTAGTAGCTGGTTAGCTGGTAAATTGTATCGGAGGTTCCGCAAGTGACATGTACTATGATGGGAAAGTTTTTCCCAGTAGTAGCGTTGATAAAGGGGGTGCAGGTGTGTCGTATGTTGCACATCTAGCAATGGCATCTGTTACATGGAGAAGTCCCTCTATGTTGTCTGGTGGGACAGAGAGGACCGTGTTGTGGACTAGTAGTTCGCTGAGATTGGGGAGTGTGCTGAGGTATGTCCTGGAAGGGGCAGGCAGGATTTCAGCGAACAGGGATCTTATTTATGGACAGATGTGAAGGACATCGTAAATTTTGATGAAGGATTTTGTTGATGGATTCAAAGCCTGGAAGGTACTGAGTGACCGATACTGGAGTTAGGTTTTTAAGGGTTTAGTGTGTCACAGCTATGGTGGAGACAGCGTTTGTGTGTGTTATGACAGCATGAGAGATTCGCTTTTGTATAAGATCTGCAGGATAGCTGCAGGAAATGTGGGCTTGTTATAGGTTTTGGGAAACTGGGAGATGGATTCTTCACCAGAACAGGTGCATCTGCCACAGGTGGTAAGGCTATAATAAAGGGAACTTTTGGTATGGAGTTGATAACAACTGTGAAAGTGTAGGTATTGTTGTAAATTAGTGGGCTTGATGTGGAAAGAGAGGTGAAGGTCATCCTTCATTAGGGCAATTCCCACCTTGAGGAACGTAATGCATGTGAATGTATAGGTCCAGCTGAGGTTGATGGAATGGCTATTGTTTAGGGTATAGAGGAATGCTAGGAGGTGGTATTCACTGTGGATACAGATAATAAATATATCATCTATGTATCTGAGCACACAATATGTTTAAATGGGAAGTGGTTAGGGTGCAGGATAGGGGGAAGTTGGGTGTGTAGGGAAATTGCCACTGGAGCCTATGTGGGGATCACACATCTAGGAAATGTTTCAGAGCCCTGATGTTTGTACACAGTTAGGTTAAATCAATAGCAACCATGAAAGTAAGAGCTCTCAAACTTTTTGCGGTAACTAAGTGGGAGCTTGCTTACCGAATTATTCTGTATATAAGTTATCCACTTAGGCTCAACCACCGATAAGACTACCAGTAAACTCATAAATATTTATTTTATTGTTCAGTTTATTCTATTATTGCTCCATTATTTTTATTAATTATTTTGTATTATGCATGCATATCCACTTGTGTGTTATAATAGTTCTATTTCATTGAAATAGAATGCATGCTCCAGTGGCAATTTCCTTACACACCAATTTTCGCATTTGTCATCGCTGAACCTACAGTTCAAACTGAAATATGAACCAGTGTTTTCGTCCTAAAGTTATCGGTAGGTAATTTCGTATTTTTGGTAGTTCACTTTGCATTATTATCCGTTGTTAATTTGCTTCCTGTTTCCAAAGACAAGCAGGTAATAAACTATCTTCAAATAAAATTTGCATTCTAGGTAGAATGTTAAAAAAAACATTAATATGAGAGACTGAAAGCAAAAAAGAAGTATGCAACTGTTTCAGCAAAATTTTAAAGTTCTAGAAATTATTGAATATATATATATTTCCCCCCCCCCCCCCCCCCAGTGAAGTGATATAAATTAGGTTGGGTTGGGTAACAAGGAGAGACATTTGAAAAGTATTTTTTAATATACCAGTTTATTCTTACATCTTACTGTTATGCAACCTATGACTTAGAGTTTACTTCAGTGTCAGTCAGTTTATAAAGTGGTCTGCTGTATTCCTAAGCTAGTTAAATGTCTTTAATATCAGAATGTTGAGTGCCTTATGATAAACCATAACTTGTAGTACAACAGCGTGGAATAAAGTCATACAAACACAAGAGCAGAACCCCGCGAGGATGTTGGTCAAGTGGTATTTGAAGTGCAACTCATAGGCATGGCAGAAAGGGATAGATAGTCAAAGTGCTTGTAAATGGAAGAAGCGTGTAGCTTTAAACATTACAAAAATAGCTTAATGTATAGAATTTTGCTTAATCTGCTTGAAATTTTCTGAGTTTTTGAGAAATGTAGCAATTATTTGATACAGACACACAAAATTAATATATAAGGATTCAGGTTTAGAATCAGCTGCTATTATGTACAAGTAGTGGCATTGTTTCTTTTTATGATGTTGCTCATTCAGGAAAATTACCCATGTCAAACATTAATTCAGTTGTTTAAAAAATGAATGAAGGGATTTGATTTAACTGTCACTTGTTTGTCATTAAGTGCCAGAAGAGCTTAAGATCATAACAGATCTATATGCATCATGAAATTATGACATAATTTAGAAATACTGTGCAGCAAAATTCCTGCCTCTGATTTTTCTTAGGATCGAAGACAGACTCAATTACAAGTGAATGAAGAGTTTTTTTTATGAAAAAGCTTTGAGATTAAATTAGATAAAATCCTGATCACTGATAATGAGAACTAGATCTGTGGATATGGCCTCAAAATGGATCTGTAGTCATCTGATTCTTAAAATTTTATCATACAGTGTGATTTTATAGTACAAGGAAGTTTATTCAATAGAGAATGTTACTTGTAAATGATTAAAAGCAGGCCAGATGCATTGAAAAAGAATTCACAAGATTGTTCGTAACATTAGCACTGTTTGGTAATTAAAATTCACCTACCCATTGAAAGTAGTTGGGCTAACTACTGTGACTCCCTAGCAACCTGTTCTCCCACCTCCCTATAACTACAAAAGTAGAATTCCATATTTAATTCATTATGCCATTAAGAAATGTTTTCAAAGGTTCTGTACAACATCATAAAAGAGTCAATATAGGTAGTTGTGTTTAGTACAAGGAATTTGTGGATTATTAATTTAGAAGAAATTGAACTAAACAGCACTGGTTTAAAAAGTTTGAAATATTAATGAACATACTTTGTGTATGTTGAGTCAATGGTCAATGGGCATCTGTTAAGAAATTTGTGGTTCTAAAAACCTTATTCCTTCATTGTATTTTTTTATATTTTTTTTATATATTTGTTTCTCAGGAATATTAGTTTTTTAATGTACAAAAATATATTTTGGTTGATATCTCTGCACATGTATAAAGCCGATAATGTATTGATACTGATGTCCTCTTCACAGTGTCTCCCTTACTTGACTAATTAATTGTGGTTGTTGAAAAATTTATTTGATTATCTCCAAACTGTTGAATTATATTATGATTTGCCACTGTTATGTTCTGAAATATGGTAGCTAATGGTGTATTTCTCTGTCTTAATTTTAAATTGTTATCCAAAAAAATTGCCGTCTTCAAACCCAAACATTCCTTTTTATGCATTGTTTTGATAAATTCTCAATGTTTTTGATGTAGATAAGTCTTCTGTAACTGATGATTCAAAGCGAATTCTAAGACCCAGAGAGAGAGAGCATCAATTGGGAACAGAGCAATCAAGAGATAACACAAATAGTCATAAACCCTCTGAGGATGATGAAGATGTTGTTCGGATACAAGAAATGCTTGATAGTTTTGGTAAAATAAATAAGAAATCAGGAGTGAAGAGAGCTGTGGAAAAGGAGAAGTCAGTATGTATCCGTAATGGAAGTGTAACATAATTTTTGTTTTAAGTAATATTCAATATCTTTGATTTTTTGTTTCCAGTCTTCATGTTAGTTTTGTTTACAAACATAAAAATGGGTGAATGTTGCTTTATCTCAGTCATTCCATATTGTGCATTAAGTAAGCAGTAACATTACCAGCTTTCTCATATGGATAAGTGAACATCATTTTCTGCATTATACTTCATCTCTCTTTCTTCAGTTTAGGATTTACAGTTTAGGATTTAAATACCAGCGGGTGTACGATAAAACATTTACAAATATTTTTACCATTCAACTTTCATAAATAGAAATACCTGGTTTCTTTCCTGATAGCATGACAAGTATTACTAGGAGGTGTATTGAATCATTTATCCTATGCAGTACATTGTTTTGTATGAAATAGTGGTGAACTAGTAGCCACTTCCAATTATGGTGGGGTTAGGTCTATGTCCTTTTTTAAAAAAAATTAATGTGTTTCTGGGGAGATGATAATGTTCAATAGAGAACAGGTAAGTGAAGCTGGTGAAATAATAAAAATTGGGAGTTGCAATAAGAGATGTGAAGGGCAATGATGAGAATATACTAAAGCCAGTTATGTGCCATGGTAGCGTAATGAACAAAGTAATACAGTTCAGTAAATTGAGTGATAATGCACTGACCAAAGATAATAATAGAGGTAGAATTATTTTTAAAGGAACAAATGTTAGACAATGAGTTTTTCCCCAGGGTGTTGTGGTATATACCACAGAGATAGAGGATGCTGTATGGGTGGGTATTCATACTGATTAACAATAACCACCACAGTTTCCCATGTTCATAGATGATAAACAATAATAATAAGAGGTAGAGTTATGGGAAAGTGCAAAGGAAACGATTGGGTTCTGGCTGCATGGAAGAATGAATGAGTAGTTTGATGCCCTTTGGGTAACAAATGGTCATGTTAGGTGGAACATTAGATACACCAGATGCAGACTGAGAAAGAAACAGTATTAATAATATAAAGGAGTAGAAATTTTCAAACACCTTAGTGAGAAAGGCTTTACACATTTTATAAAGCAAAGTACAAAGAGGCAAAAAAGACATGATGAAATTCAGGAAAGAAATGTTTATTTCAAAACAAAAAAGGTACTATGTACTACAATATGGGGGTAAGGAAGCTTATGAAATTGGAAAGAAGAGATCATTGTAATGGATTTACAATGCATTAATAAAAACATTAAATTTTAAACAAACAATCAATAACAGTAAATATGGGTGCTAAAGATGTATTCATGAAGAATGTTACATTAGATAAGATTTTGTATTGATCCATTTAGTCAATTTATAGTACAGGTGCACATTTGACATTGGATAAGTCATTTTGATGATTAGATGATACATATTATTATGAGATGATGAGACTTATATACATGATTGATAATACAATGACAAAACAAGTGTACATGAAGAGAATTTAACAATACAATAGTTTTTTTTTATAAACGTTTCTCGGGAAACAAACCGAGTGATGTTGTTATTAATGCACAATATTTCGGCGACTTTAATCTCCGTCGCCATCTTCAGGTGCAGTTGCAAATCTTGAAGTCTGCCTTGAAGTCAGCCTTGAGCGTGTTGTTTGTAAACTGGCATGGCAACGACAGATGTTGTTATGTTGCCTAGCAGCATCTCAGATGTCATTAGACGCCTGCGGAACACAAAAAGCAGAGCATTGGTGATGAGCAGCTTCAATTACAGGAATCCATGCATCACTTATCTGGAATCCACAATCCCTGTTTACCAAATCAGACACAAGGCGAATTTCAAATGCTTCTTTAATGACGCTGTCCCAGAAGCCTCTCGCATGTGTCAACACCTTAGTCGCTTCGAAATCGAAACCATGTCCTTCTGTCAAACTATGTTCCACCACTGCTGATTTATCTTTTTGCCCCAGGCGAACATGTCGGGCGTGTTCTAAACAACGTTGTTGTACGCACCGTATGGTCTGACCGATGTATTTCTTTCCACATTCACACGGGATGCAGTAAACTCCTGGTGTACGCAGGGCAAGGTCATCTTTTGGAGAGCGCAAGATGTTTCTCAATTTTGGTGGTGGTAGAAAAATGGTCTTAATGCCATTTCTTGCCAGGACTCTTCCGACCCTAGATGTTGTGGCGCCAGAGTACGGCAAGAAGGCTAATTTATCGTGTGGACCATTATCGTGTTTATTAGGCCTACGATTCATTTCCCGGAATGCCAACTGTATCTGATGTTCGTTGTATCCATTCTTTCTGAAGGTATTACGGAGATGTTTTAACTCACTAGGAAGGCTGTCTTTATCACATATTGCCCGCGCTCTGTGTACAAGTGTAGTTAGTACTGTATTGCGCTGTGCAGGGTGATGATAACTGTGCGCGTTTAGGTAAAGGTCTGTATGCATTGGCTACCTATACACCGTGTGTCCCAAAGTTCCATCAGATTTCTTTATAATCAGAATGTCCAAAAAGGGCAAGCGACCTTCCTTTTCAACCTCCATCGTGAATTGGATGTCTGATTTGGTAAACAGGGATTGTGGATTCCAGATAAGTGATGCATGGATTCCTGTAATTGAAGCTGCTCATCACCAACGCTCTGCTTTTTGTGTTCCGCGGGCGTCTAATGACATCTGAGATGCTGCTAGGCAACATAACAACATCTGTCGTTGCCATGCCAGTTTACAAACAACACGCTCAAGGCTGACTTCAAGGCAGACTTCAAGATTTGCAACTGCACCTGAAGATGGCGACGGAGATTAAAGTCGCCGAAATATTGTGCATTAATAACAACATCACTCGGTTTGTTTCCCGAGAAACATTTATAAATAAACAACGCCGAGAAAGATTACATTCATTTATAACTTACCTCTACGGGGAGGATACATATCGTCATGTTAAGCGACTGGAGAAGCTTCGTAAGAAGAGGTCAAGACTTCTTAGTGCTCTCGCTTTTCTCCAACGATGCCAGGACCAAAACATTGTACCTCGTTTTGCCGAGATTCGTCACCCAATTGAATCTTTTGCGGCGAAGAAAATTCTACGAAAAGCGAGTTTGTCTCTGGTGAGGGAGAGGATTCAATACACCAGGCGTGAGTTAGACTCTGTTTCTCAGTCTCTTTTTGATTGCCACGTGTTTTTGTCTAACTATCTGCACCGTGACGCCTGGGAGTGGGTAGACAGCTGTACCGTCGCTGAAAGCCACAGAGTTCAACGCCGTGCGACGGCACGGCAATGCGGGAAATTTGTCCGACTTGCCCGCAAAGTTAATGCCTCTCCTGCACCTGATAGAAGGACAGTAATTAATCTGAGTGGTGGTGAATTAGACGCTGCCACCTTTTCAGTTCTATCTAAAGGGCTAAATTTTGCGCCAGTACCCAAGACCATTCCATACAGGGAAATTCTCACTGGCGTCGAGCTAGCCGTTCGTGGTTTGCCTGTGGGCGCTGCTGAAGAGATAAGGCGAGAAACCAGCCGAATATTAAGCAAGGCCAAACCGCCTCAGCCCAACACCACAGCTGCTGAGCGTAAAGCACTTTGGTCATTGCGTCACAACCAAGATATTATCGTCCTACCAGCAGATAAGGGGAACGCTTCGGTGGTTCTTACGATGACAGATTATCAACGAAAAGTAGAAGAACTTTTGGTGGACGAAAACAACAGCTCTGCTGAAATGTTCTGGGCTACCAGAAGACACTATTAAACAGTTACAACCCCGCGCAGCTGTTCCACCCAGACTTTATGGATTACCAAAAATCCATAAACAAGAAACACCATTACGGCCAATAATGTGTACTATTGGATCGGCCACTTATAATCTGGCTCGATACTTGACCGGGCTGTTATCGCCAATTGTGGGAAAATGTGTTCACCATGTAAAAAACTCGCTGGAATTTATTAATACTGTTAAAGAACTTCACCTACGTCAACAGGATTTGATGGTGAGCTTCGATGTGGTTTCCCTCTTCACCAGGGTTCCTCTGGCTGATACGATGGCTCTACTACAACAGCACTTCGAGCCCAGGTTAGTTGAGCTGTTCCGCCACACATTACAATCATCGTACTTCTTGTATGACGGGCACTACTATGAACAGGTCGAGGGAGTTGCAATGGGCAGTCCCCTGTCACCTGTTATAGCTGATTTCTATATGGAACATTTTGAGGAGAAAGCGTTGGAAAGTGCCCCCCTGAAGCCCAGTGCCTTCTTTCGGTATGTAGATGACACATTTGTTGTTTGGCCTCATGGCAGAGACAATCTAGATGAGTTTCTCCTTCACTTGAACAGTGTCAACAAAAACATCCAATTCACGATGGAGGTTGAAAAGGAAGGCCGCTTGCCCTTTTTGGGCATTCTGATTATAAAGAAATCTGATGGAACTTTGGGACACATGGTGTATAGGAAGCCAATGCATACAGACCTTTACCTAAACGCGCACAGTTATCATCACCCTGCACAGCGCAATACAGTACTAACTACACTTGTACACAGAGCGCGGGCAATATGTGATAAAGACAGCCTTCCTAGTGAGTTAAAACATCTCTGTGATACCTTCAGAAAGAATGGATACAATGAACATCAGATACAGTTGGCATTCCGGGAGATGAATCGTAGGCCTAATAAACACGATAATGGTCCACACGATAAATTAGCCTTCTTGCCGTACTCTGGCGCCACAACATCTAGGGTCAGAAGAGTCCTGGCAAAAAATGGCATTAAGACCATTTTTCTACCACCACCAAAATTGAGAAACATCTTGCGCTCTCCAAAAGATGACCTTGCTCTGCGTACACCAGGAGTTTACTGCATCCCGTGTGAATGTGGAAAGAAATACATCGGTCAGACCATACGGTGCGTACAACAACGTTGTTTAGAACACGCCCGACATGTTCGCCTGGGGCAAAAAGATAAATCAGCAGTGGCGGAACATAGTTTGACAGAAGGACATGGTTTCGATTTCGAAGCGACTAAGGTGTTGACACATGCGAGAGGCTTCTGGGACAGCGTCATTAAAGAAGCATTTGAAATTCGCCTTGCGTCTGATTTGGTAAACAGGGATTGTGGATTCCAGATAAGTGATGCATGGATTCCTGTAATTGAAGCTGCTCATCACCAACGCTCTGCTTTTTGTGTTCCGCGGGCGTCTAATGACATCTGAGATGCTGCTAGGCAACATAACAACATCTGTCGTTGCCATGCCAGTTTACAAACAACACGCTCAAGGCTGACTTCAAGGCAGACTTCAAGATTTGCAACTGCACCTGAAGATGGCGACAGAGATTAAAGTCGCCGAAATATTGTGCATTAATAACAACATCACTCGGTTTGTTTCCCGAGAAACGTTTATAAATAAACAACGCCGAGAAAGATTACATTCATTTATAATACAATAGTTGATGAAAGCAAAATTTGAAGAAATTCTAAAACCCATTTTTACGAGTCCATATATTCACTAATAGAGTAAAAATTGTGACTCATTAGAAATGCCTTTAGTTTTATTTTAAATAAGCTACAGGAAACATTTTTTACTTCTTCTGGTGTTTTATTATAGAGTGTTATTCCCGAATTTAACATACTTTTTTGATATGTAGTAGTCCTACAAAACGTTTTGTGGATGTCTAAATGTCCTCTAGTGATGTAATTATGTACCATATCATTATTTATTAGTTTATTGTTTCTTAGGAGGTACTCTCTTGTGAAAAGAACTATTTCATAGATGTACAGATATGGAACATTTAGGATGATGAGGTTTGTGAAATGTGTTTTTTTAGACAACATATAGTTTTCTCTGTTCTTTTCTGCATCCTAAATATATCAGTGCTTTGTGATGAGTTACCCCAGAAAATAATTCCATATATGACCAGTAAGTGGAAATGAGTGTAGTATACTTACATTACTGTACTAATACTAGTGGTATCCCTAAGAATTCTCAGTCCGTAGCACACTGTAGACAGTCTTTTAGCTAATTTGCTTATGTGAACATCCCAATTCATGATCTGTTGTACCCATAATCCCAAGAATTTGATTTCATTTACATTTTTTAGATCTTGTTCACTTATGTTTACTTGAATATTTTTTTTTTTTTAGCAGAATGAAGTAGACAAATATTCAAACGCGCTGTTTTATCCTCATTCAATATTAGATTATTTGCGTGAAACCAGTTTTTAAACTCACTCATGGTTTTATTTGCTGTTAATTCTAAGTTTTTGATGTTTGGGGAGTGAGTAAAACACTTGTGTCATCTGTAAACTGAACTGCATCTTTTTGATCAATATTCCTAGTGAGATCATCTATATAAATTAGAAACAAAATAGGTCCTAACACCGAACCTTGGGTACACCATACTTAACAAACTGTTCATCTGAGGTAAATTTTTCCCTTGTACAAATTTTTCTGGTATGTTGTTTCGTAGTCAACAGACACTCTTTGTTTACAGTTTTCACTCCTGGAAGGAACACCAAATAATGAAACTAGGAATTTTTATTAATATGTCATGAAATTGAGGGGAAGATCTGGGAATCAGACAATCGTGCAGAAGGACACCGAAAAAGTCATCAAGCAATCCAAAAGTAAAGTCTCTAAAGCTTTTTAAAAATGCCAAATCCGTTTATTTTGTATAATATATACATCATTTTAAAAGTGGAACAAGTATCTATTTTTTTTGTTGCATAGCTTTCATTTAAGCGGATACATTTTTGTTGACACTGTGACAATTTTTAGTATGCCCATATCATACCAGGTCAACATCTTGTCTTTGACAAAGGATTGCACTTCATCTTTCACCTCTTCATCAATGCTGGGCAAATATTCTTTAAGCCTTGGGAACAGGTGTTCTTCAATAATAGCCAAGTGTGGACTATAAGGTGGGGTTAGTGATGACATTCTAACCAGATTTTAGGAGAAGAGCAATGGTTTGTCTGGTGGCATGTGGATGATTGTTGTTGTGAAGAATATTTAACACCTTTGTTTAACCCTTTGACTGCTGTTGACGTCTATACACGCCATGCTGCCTGCGGGCCCCGAGTGCTGATGACGGGTATAGCCGCAGCCGCCGGATTTCCCCTGAGTGCTGATGACGAGATAAGCCGCACCCGCCTGCCGCTATCTGTGTGCTGATGACGAATATAGACGCGCCGCTACCTGAGTCGTACAGCGGACTTCTCGCCACATTTCTCAATAGCCTTTCGCAGTTTTGGTCGCTAGCTTATTGTACAAATGTTTGTCTGCTGGGAGCCTAGGCTTCGCTCTACAGTTCACTGTCCAACGAAAATTAAATCAGTGTTCTTTGTGTCCTGTATTTTATAAAGAAAATTGAAAGACGTCGTGGGTGCATTGAGGAATAAATCATGGAGATTCTTACGATGAGCGACACTGAGGATGAACTACTTCATTTTGATGGAAGTGATAGCTTTTCCACAAAATCGGAAAGCTGTATTCCTAAAACATACTCGTCAGGAGGGGTGACAATGCAGTCTCATGTTTCAACAAGTTAGTTGTTCTGAAGAATCAGAAAGTGATAGTGAAACGGCTAAGAAGAAATTACGTCTTGGCGATAAATCTAACTAGAAAATCATTTTCGTCCAGTTAGTCACGCATTTGATGTTACACTATTGGGAAATGCGAGTCAAGCGAGTCAAATAGGGAATGTGTCAAGTTTCTATCAGTTTTCATGTTATTTCTTACAGAAGAACTGACGAAATATATAGCTGATGAAAAGAATCGGTTTTGTGTAACCACTATGCAGAATACTCAAGAATCAGAGCTTTCTCGAATATCAAAGTGGAAAGATACTGGATATGATGAAATGTATTGTTTCAGATATATTTGTCTTCTGATGCCTAGCGTGAAAAAAATTGAAAATTAGGGAATATTGGACCAGAGATGTCCTTCTAAATACTCCAATTTTTAGTGAACTTATGTCCAGATACCGCTTTTTGTTACTCTGGTGAGGTTTCGTGCGATTTCGCCGCAACCCGCCCCCCCCCCCCCCCCTCTATTTCACATCACGTAATTAATGGACAGACACTTCATAGCTTAGAAATGAAAATCTGTTGAGTACTTATGTGGAACAAATTTCATCAAAGAAACAAAATTACGTATAATCGGGTAATTACAAAGCGCAGCAAACATTCAGTCAACATCGAGATATTTTGGATGTCTACATCTACAAAGATATTTCGGAAACCAAATTTCAGTGTGTGGGGGAGGCTGCTTGAACAATTATCATTTTATGGTCTCTTTCTATGGTATTCGTGAATAGCGCGAGGAAAAATCGGATGGCTTTAACTCTCTGTATGAGTTCGAATATCTCTAATTTTACAGTCGTGGTCTGAACGCGGTATGTAAGTGTGGAATAGAATATTTCTAGCATTTTTTTTCGAATCAACAATAACACTCTAATACAGTAAGGGACTTACAGAAACTGCCAAGAAAGAACTGTAAACTATTGACGTAAATTTAAGAATCACCACGCTTTCGACAAAAGCTGCAAAAATCGAGAGAAAAATGCAAGCAAGAAATAATTATTAGTTATGAAAAATAGGGTTAATGATTCAGTTTTATTCTGTAGTAATTTATTTGCAGAGAAACTATGTAGTGAGAGCATTTATTGTGTATCAGACGTGAGAGGTCACAGTGCTTCGCCAGAAACATTCAGCACAGGGCGGGTGTAGCAGCTCGGACGGCTCCGTCCCCAGGGATAATCACTTAGCGCAGGTAGCAGGCCACAGCGCGGCAGGTACACGATCAGCAGTCAAAGGGTTAACTTTCTTCTTCTGCAGTTCTGAATTGCCCATCTCAGTTATTCAATGTTTCACAGTACTTGTCACTATTTATTGTGGTCCTAGCAGGCATAAAGTAAGCTAACAACACCCCCTTCTGGAGAAAAAACACAGTCTCCTTGACTTAGATGCTGACTGTTTTTAGCAGCTTAGGCAAAGAGAGATGCCACCACTGGTGTATTTGTAGTTTGGTCTCTGGTGTTCAGTTGAAAGCCCAGGTTTTAACACCTGCGACAATTTAGCCTAAAAAGTTGTCTTTTTTTCTGCAAAGTGGCGAAAAAAATTGTGAGAAGAATCAACTTGTTGGCATATGTGGTTTCCTGTCAGCATGTGTGGTACCCATCTTGTGCAACCTTCAGATACTGACTTTCCCATTAAAATCCTGTGGATGGTGCTTTGGGAAAACTCAGGAACCGACAAATGTGATCATCTGCAATTGGTCTGCCTTGCAGAAATTGACAGTCTTCTTCTTTGTTTGTCATGAATTTTAGTATGACCAGCTGTTAATTCTGTATACTGCTTGCAAATGTTTTTGACATCCTTGCACAACTCTCCATACACTTCTGGCAATTGATGATTAATTTCAATTAGTTCAGTGTCTTTTGCATTCAAAAACTGAATAACTACATGAACTTTGCACTCAGCAGTAGTGTCCAAAGGAAACTTCATTTTCAATGGCTAACAAGCCAAGACTGAGTGTTCTAGTGAGGCATATGCAAGCTTGTTGAGTGAGGGAAGCACCAATCATAACAGTGTGGCCAGTAGCTGCACAAACTGTTTCCCTGCATCTCTAAAGCTTTGGAGACCTCAGTTTTGGAATTACCCTCAAATTGTGTCATGGAAGTAAGGGGAAGACTGGGCAATCAGACAGTCACACATAAGTGCATGAAGAAGTCATAAAGCTTATGAGAAAGGAGATTAGGAACTGCCATGCAGAATTAGTGGGGAAAATATCTTAGTAGAAACTTTTCCATACAAGTAGAAATATAATATTGCTCATAAGAATCATTCCCGAAAGTACTAAACTTCTGAATTTTTAACAAGTGGAACATTGTGATGATGTTTTATTGAAAAAATTTCCTCTTAATGCTTGCTTCAAAAATTTGTGTTGATATAGTAGAAAGAAGTAGGTTGATATGTCCACATTTTTCTATGCACCTCAATGAGTCCCAGATATTCCAGCTCATCTGTACTGTATAGTAAAATTATTGAAAAGTTATATCTGACCATGAAATTTATTTCAAAAGTTGCATTTTCCCTGCATAGTTATGCATTTGACTTTTGTTTTGCTTCTAGTAGTGAAGCATAAATTTTTCTAATGTAGTATCTTTGTAACCTCTACTGTAAATTAATCTCCACAGTTTTGTTATGTTCATTGGAATTTTAATATTTTTGGCAGTAGCTTGATTACCATTTTCTGTGTATTCTAAAAAAAAAAAAAAAAAACTGAAGAAATAAATAACCAAAGTTACATAGTCAAAAAGAAGTACTAAAACACTCTAATGGGTGGAGTATTGTCTGTGTTGTAGAGTGGTCTTTGATAGATATCTTATAAAGGAGTGTTCATCTGAGATGAAGTGTGATTTGGGACTCCTATCTGCTCACGATGTGAACAAATTATTTCTTGCTCTGGTTTCCCATCATCGAGGGTGATTAGATTTACTGCAGATTTCAAGCTGAAATATAAGCTTTCAAACTGTAAAAACCTCATCCAAATTGTATTGTATTGTCTCATCCAAATTGTTTGTGTAGCTTAGCGTCATGCCTGGACAAATGGACGGACAAATGCAGCCTGTATACATTATGAAAAGTGGTATTATAACAATCAAGAAGTGGATTTATGATGATATCACTGTGAATGAAAACTATCAAAACAAAATATTAGTTAATATCAGGGTCATTTATTAACAATTTGATTAAACTGAAATTTGATCGCCTGTTAAAACTTGGTGAAATCCTGGCAAAACATGAGATTAGAGCAATAATCTAATTGTCAAGGGTCTAAACAGGGCTGTTACTGAATGAGTAAGCTTTTCTTTTGCAGCAGACAGTGTTTTTTTATCAGTGTGCGTTATCACTCACGATGGGCCAGAATTGTAGACGTGCTGGCTCATGCTGTTGAACTCATCTCATCAGTCATGTCATAATTGCTGGTAGCAGTGTTGAGTAGTACAAATTACAGGTCAAACACCAGGTTACCCCATTGGCAGATACTGTCTTTATCACCTTCAACAACAGAGACCTACATAGATGCAGAACCTTGGCCAAAGATGACTGAAACTTCAGAAAAATATCTGTCCATAGGACTTCCAAACAAGCAAATTAGCATACATCAGTCCATTCGCTCTCCTGAAGGCAGCATTGACTTGCTGGCATGTCCCATACATGCGATGGATTATGTTAACCATTTGTGGCATCTGGAAAACTAGTTGTCAGTCGTCATTGGTGGTATAACAAGGAGGGGAGAAAAACAACATTTTAGTTTGTTCATGTTACAGGCTACTTTAATCAGTCTCCGTCTTTCATCGGTTTAATTGGTGGCTGCGCATATAACAACTCAACATTTCGCCAAACAGCATTCACACACTCTTAATTTCCACTTTGTGATTTATCATGTTTTCTAAGTGGGTCACCCCCAGCATTCCCACTTATGACATGATTTATATTTGCTACTTCTGTCAGAAGCTCAGCTCAGCAACCTTTAACACTGTATAAATCTTGTTTTATATTCTAGTTTGCAATTTTCTCTTAGATGTTCTTCAGTTTAGCTTCTCTCTTGCATTGTTTGTAAACAACTCTCTAGGGTGTTGTTGCCCTGAAAGAGAAAAGCTTATGCCCTCTTGTATTCCTGCGTCGAAATCTAATTGTTCTCCATTCCTCTTGCCATTGTTTTCACTAATCAGGCCACCCAGTTAGTGTCCATTTCTCCTATATAGACTTCACCCTTGACTTGCCAACTTTAATACAAAATAAAACTTGTACAGTGTACGTTTGTTTGTGCACCAAGTACTAGCCCAAATATTACACTGTTGATGATAGAGATGCCAAAACTTTAAAATTTGAAATTTTTGTCTGTCTTTTCATACATCATACAATGAAAACAAAACTGCACTTGGTGGTAGCTTATGTCAGTAGGAAACATACAGGATATGTTTTATCCATATTGGTAACATAGTTTCCAATAATACAGAGGTAAAATTCTAAATTTTGAATATATTTTCTATTTTTACACACATCTCACAAAAATTAACTAACCCGTTTCCCCAAATCTTCACATATTGATAGCTTATAACATCATTTAACACATAAGAGACTTTTTATCTAGAGAAATGACATAATTCTCAATAATACTGAGGACAAAGAAATTTTGAAATCTTTGTCTGTGTATGCACACCTCACACAAAAAACTAATGAATGGTTTTCAGCAAAACTACACATAGTGACAGCTTACGTAATTAGTTAACATATAGATTACTTTATTTATCATGGTAGCACCATATTTTGTCTATGATATAGAGGCTATGCCATAAATTTTAGAATTTTTGTGTATGTGCTCAAGCAAAATCCAAGACTGTATGTGATGATCGCTAATGTCATGTTAGTGATACCTTACATTAGGTTATGATGTTATATTGGCATACTGATAAATGATCTGCTAAGTGATTTGTTCCATAATAGAATCTATTCATTCAATATTGTATGACACAAGCCTTTTCACAGTAAAAATTTTCACCAATATTTGCCCGATATACACAGTTTCAGCATGTTTAAATTGTACAAACTACAACAGATCAACTTTTTGATTCAATTACAGATTTTATATCATTGTTAACACACCTACAAACAAAACAATTGATTCATACATACCAAGCAGCAGCACTTCAAATATTGTTTGCAAGAAAGCTAACTAAATAACACTGACATTTGCATGTGGGTCATCCACAACTAAAATATCTTCTGAATTAGTAGCAGTTTTAAGTATGGTAGATACAGTAATACACACAAACATGTTTAAAATATTTGCATACGACCTAAATTTAGAAGGGTAACAGGAGATTGAAGAAATAGGAAGAAACAGATTGACTCCTCTGATTTTTCCAACAATGTTTCCTGTAATTTTACTATAAGAAGATATATTTACAGAATTTATAACTGTTGGATTCTTTTCAATTTATTGTTTGTTTTTAGCTTGTATAGGGATATATTATAAATATTTTCTCTCTCAGATTATTAAACTTCTCCTTCTGTTAAATAGAAGTCAACTCCAATAAGCATAGAGGAAAACCAAGGCTCAAAAGTGATTGAAGAAATAAAGAAATCATCCTGCCTCAGCTACCTGAAAAAAATATTTTCTGGACGTTGTTGCAGCAGAAGACATAAAACATTCATGCGTGGTTCACTAAGTGAGAAGAGTGCTTTAACATTTACCTCTGGTGTTGGTCCTCTTGATGAAAAACAGGTAATTGAAGTTGCATCTTTCAAAAATAGTTATTAACTAGGTATCCACAATTTATGTAATTTAAAATAATAATCATGTAATTTATTGGTCTTGTATAGTGCTTTTAATGTAATAAACAATTTGAAACTAATGAAATTAATTCATAATTTCTTATTAACTAAATATTCTATATTAGGAGCAAATAGTAATTACTGAAAACACCCATACAAACACACACACACACCAACAACCAGTTTGCATCCTTATCTCAGCATGTTCTGACATTTAATAACACAATCTGTCACACATATCAACAGATAAAAGAATACTACCTATTTATGTGACATTAAAAAGCTAAAGCAGATCTACAACGTATTATTCGCCGTTGTGTGAATGAATATTGGACAAACCTCTGCAAATCCGTTCAGTATTTCTATGACATTGGGGAATACGTGCCATGTATCGGGGCATCAAGATTGTAGTCAGGCCCACAATCAGGAAATGTGCTGCCCTAAAAGACTTAAATGAGGTACCTATTGTTGACGAGCAGAAGCAGTTGTAAAGATGGTCAGAACACTACGCCAACATTTACTCCGGGACAGTCGGCATAAAGCCCAAAGCACTGGACAATTTACATACTTACCCCATTGCATTAGAACTTGATTTACCTGCACAGGACGAACTTCATTTTTCACTGAAGATACTCAAGCTGGGAAAGGTACAGGTTGTGATAACCTACCAGCCGAAATAATTAAACTTGGCTGTGTCTTCCCTGTCACATATGAAATCCTAAAGCGGTGCTGGCATGGGGGCACAATACCGCAGGACATGCGAGATACAGATATGTTTACCCTATATAAAGGCAAACAATTATGGAGGTATATCCCTCCTCAGCAAAGCTATCACTTGAGTGGTCTTGACAAGCCTGGAAACTGTTGCCTCACATGTCTACCCCGAATCCCAGTACAGATTTCTTGCCAGCTGTTCCACAAGTGACATGATCTTTACTGTCCGCCAACTTCAAGAAAAAAGCCGTGAACATCGTGTGCTTTTATACATGGCTTTTGTCGATCTAAATAAAGCCTTTGATACTGTCAGCCAGGGTGGTCTTTACAACATTCTGCTCAAAATCGGTTGCCCACCTATGCTGCTTGTCTTTAATCAAGGCCTTTCATGATAAGATACAGGGCTCTGTGATATTTGATGGTGAAGCTTCTGCATCCTTCAAGGTAAACCATGGTGTACGACAGGATTGTGTCCTATCACCCTCACTCTTTGGAATTTTCTTCTCTGCTCTGTTTGTAGTAGCTTTTAAAAACTGTGACATTGGAGTACACCTGCATAAAAGGAGTGATGGTAGACTTTTTAATGTAAGTCTATTGAGGTCTACTAAAAAGCATATTGACCAAATTGTACATGAACTTTTCTGTGCTGATGATGCGGTTTTTTTTCAGTAATACAGAAGATGAGTTTCTTGAGGTGCTCACCTGTCATCTGTTCTCGATGACGGTTGTCATGGTTAGGGGCACAGACCGTCTCCCAAAAATAACATTGTACAGCATCCCTCTACGAGAGGTAGAACGCTTCCACTATCTTGACTCCATCACTAAATCCAACCAGTCCATTCAGAAGGATATTGACGCAATGACCTTTAGGAAGCTGTTCACACGTGTCTGGAGAAAATGCAAGCTAAGACTCTCCACCAAAATTCTTGTATACCAAACTTGTGTCCTGAGCATCTTATTGTACGCATTTGTGATGTGGTCCACTTATGCCTGAAAAGAGAGACAGCTGAACGCTTTCCATATGCACTCCCTGTGGACTATGCTCGGAGTCATGTGGCATGACAAACTGAGCAACAAGATTGTTCTGTCTATCACAAAGTGCCACAGTATTACTGCCATCCTAAAACAAGGTCGACTGCACTGGCTTGGCCATAAGTGACTTGATCTTTACCGTCCGCCAACTTCAAGAAAAATGCTGTGAACATCGTGTGCCATGGAAAGTCGTACTCATTCAGATTGCTCATATCAAGAGACCAGTAGGGCGCCTGATGCTAAGTTTTAAGGACTCCTGCAAACGTGATTTGGAGAGCTTCAGCATTCGTACTTCTGACGGGAGGGAGCGTGAGACCCTTATGGCGCCATCATGTGCCAGCATGTCCAAAAATGACAGAGCATGGTTGGACAAAATAAAGCAGAAACAACTTTGTAGCAGTAAAGAACATCCACCGGACCCCTATTTCACGTGCGATAGATGTGGCAAGATTTGTAACGCCGCCATCGGACTATTCAGCTACAAAAGATGATGTAATGCACTCAACCCTGGTGATAACTGAGTTACAACAACTACCATCTGCAAAGATGTTGTGGCCAATGCATATACAGTAATACCCTGCTTTACGCGAGGGATATGTTCTGTAAAAAGTCGCGTTAAGTGAAATTCGCGTATATCGGGGTTTACGATTAAACATAGTTAAAAGTTAATGCAAACTTGTAAAACACGTTCATAACACTCAACGCTGTTTTTAATTGTTTGACACACGGTCAAAACACGGTCATCATCACTATCTATTCTCTGCAATATGTCCAAACCTGAATAAATTTTTGAAAGAGCATTTTGTATTCCGCTTGAAGATAAAACTCTCTCTTCTACTTGTTCTTCCTCATCGTTTGTGGCATTATTCTGTAACTCGATCAGATCTTCATTGCTGAGAGGTTCGTTGTGAGTTGCTACATGTTCTTCAAGATCTTCTACCGCGACATCTTCAAGATCAGACCCCTCAACCATTGTAGCAATGTCTTCAAGCACTTGTCTGTGCATTTGGACAATTCTTCTAGGTGCTTTCACTACATCTGGCCAAAGATTACGCCACACCCCGTTCATAAAATTCTTTTTACTCGTCTATGTTGTGAATAGCCTTCATGATGTTGTATGACTTCCACCACTCTCGCATAGACTGTCTTCCTTCCCCGTCAGTTTCATGAATTAGTTGGCTAAAAGTGCGGCGATGGTAATAAGCTTTGAAGTTTGCTATTGCTCCCTGGTCCGTAGGTTGTAATATTGACGTAGTGTTTGGTGGAAGGAACTTCATGTACACTTTTAAGTCTCTCGGCATATCAAGTGAGGTTGGATATCCTGGGGCATTGTCTAAGAGTAATATAACTTTACGTTCAAGCCCATTTCTGTCACAGTACGATTTGGGAAAAAAAACTATTAGAATACCCATCTTGAAAAAATTCCCGTAAACCAGTAAAGGTTTCAGTTTGAAATCACCAGTGGCGTTACCACCCAGCAGAAGTGTTAGTCGATCTTTCGCAGCTTTGAAACCGCTGGCTTGACGTTCTTCTTTAGAAATGAATGTTCGAGATGGCAGTTTTTTCTAGTAAAGCTCGGTCTCATCAACATTGAAGATGAGAGAAGCGGGAATTTTTTCTCGTGCTACGAAATCTTGAAACTTGCCTGGAAACTCAGCTGCAGCTTGAGTGTCCGCGCTGGCGGTCCTCACCTGTTATCTGGATATTGTGAAGATTGGAACGCTGCTTGAACCGATGAAACCAGTCTCTGCTTGCAGCAAAGTCGGATTGGAACTCCCTTCTTCTGTCTTTAACATCTCATACAAAGAATTTGATTTTGTGCATATGAGATCTTGACTCAGTGGTGTGTTGTTCTTATTTAAATCTTCGATCCAGACTGCTAGCAACTTATCCATTCTTTCTAGGTTAGAAGATCTCGAATGAGAAAGTTTTGTTGCACTTATGGGTGTTGAACTTAGGCTGGAAAGTTTAATTTTTTCCCAATTTTTAAAAATTGTTCTCACAGTCGATTCTGACAGACCAAAATCTCTACCAACAATTGTCGCTTTACCTCCATTTTCCATTCTTCTTATCACCTTCATCTTCAATTCCAAAGTTACGCTTTTACGCTCTTTTTTTCTTCACAGGCGGCATTTCTAACGTTATATATCTCTACCAAACGTTAAAACACGACTGCCAGCCGAGATAAACATATGTAACAAACGAAACAAACGAGGGAATCCCCATAGAACAAAGTCGTAGGATGGGGAATCGCCAATTCTTCGATCACAATGGTCAGAGAATGACATCATGTACATACATATTCTTAAGTAAGCAATTCACATAATACGAGGCATTTAAACGCGAAATTTGAAAATCGCGCTAAAGCGAAACCGCGCATAACGAGGTCGCGTAATGCGGGGTATTACTGTAATTAACTGAAGAAAAAATGTCCTGGTTATTTTATAATGTCTTATATTGTTTGCATGCATATTGATATTAAATGTGTTTTCTGTATCTGTGATTTTAAAATGTTGTTACTTCCTTCAGCTTTCACTGTTTCATTTAAATTGATGGAATGGTCGTGAGAAATATGAAATTTTCCTAAAGTTTCTTTTTGTTATAAAAAATAACACTGCAAAAATAAATCTTGCAGTGATACCAGATTTGAATCTTTATCATTAATTTTTTTTAAATATCTGCCTCTTTTCTGGTCTAACAGAAGTTGTACAAGCACTCCTTTGTACTGCTCCACCTTTTCTTTTTCCTCTACCAAGTGATTTTAGGTTTGTACCTTTTTACCTTACTTCATCCAGTTTCTCTCTTCAAATGTTATTACTCCAGTAGAAACAGAATCTTCAAAACTGTTTATTAAAAATGCATTTTTACAACTTGAGACCCTTGAAGGTTGTTTATATTTCCTTCACACTTTTTATGCCAGGTCTCACTGGTATAACATTTTGTGAATTTCTTTCTATCTGGCTGTGTTCTTCCTTTCCTTTCAACTCACTTCAATTTAAAAAATCCATACTACGTATACACTTTTTAGGTTATAGTCATTCTTTTCACTGTCACTTCCCTTTGATACCAATATTTTGCCGCATGGGACTAAATTTTTTCATTTCTACTATTGAAATGCTCTGTCTACTCTCGTCTCTTAGTGATCTCTGTGTAATGAGAATATTTTGATTTTTTAGTTTAATTTATTTAATTAATTACTATGAAAATATTTCCAAGGGTGCCATTCCAAAAGGGGAAGATTGAAGGATCAGAGTTCTGCCTTACATTTGAATATTAGAATAAAAGATTGGATTGTTTTAATTCATTCTTTATTCTAAGATAAATATTGAAACATATTTAAATAAGAATTTTCACAAAATCAATATACAGGATAATTAAGAATGAATAGATTCTGGAATTCTGTACTAGTAGGGCGTACATTCGTTTATAAATAATTCAACAAGTTCCACGGCTAGCTCACTGAAGTCAAATATATGTTGGGAGACTCAATTAGCAACTTTCACTGCTTTCAGGGTAGCACTGGGTTTTTAATCACCATGGCAGTGAAAGTTACTTATATGCGGATAAAGTACATTACCATCGTTTGCTGTGCAGCTGTAAGCAGTATGCATTACGTAATCGTAAGTTTTCCCGGCAGATCTGATGTTTGAAGATCTCTAGGGCGTGCAGCCGGGTCATTTGGTCGTAAATGTACGAATTTTCGATTGCGTACCGTGCCATCATATTCAGGTAGCGTCCAGTGGTCGGCGTGAGGAACGCTGGACTGTGTTCCTCACGCCGACCACTGGACGCTACCTGAAGATGATGGCATGGTACGCCGTCGAAAATTCGTACATTTACGACCAAATGACCCGGCTGCACGCCCGAGAGATCTTCAAACAGTATGCATTACGACTAATGAAAATTGTATTCGTTGCACCACATAGAAAAACTGCCTTCGCCATTTATGTGCAACGTCCAGCAGCAATATGTCTGCTCTTGTCTCATGGAACACAAGAGCATCCAGGGAGGTAGACTCCCCTTCCCCTCACACTTCCCTGAACGCACATTCTTCAAGGCCGCACTATTGTCTGTCTCCAGCCAGCCTACAATGCGGCGCCAAACTGGAGTCCCTTTGTCAACAAATTCGAATGCATATTCACTCAATGTAAATCTTTGCATTTTAATTGTCCCTTCTAATAAAACATGTGGTGACGTTTGAGATCACCACACTATTTCTTTTTAAATAAAAATTTGTGTGGTGATTTTTATGCTTATCATTAAAATTATTAATACTGTCATATATTTTTGTTTCAAAATTGACAGCATCAACACACCAAACTATAATGACAGACAAAACATTAAAATTTTATGGTACAAAATCTTCACCAGTGTGCAGCACAAACTGTGTCTAGTTGTGACAGTTTTGAGAGGGTGGGTTCAAAATCAGGAAAAACAGAAAATATAGTGGGATTAGGTATTGTAAAAAAAAAAAAAAAAAATACACAGGCTTTATGAAATAAATAAGTAAAAAATAGATAAATAAAAATCCCTATAAAAATGATAATCATAAACAAATCAGGAAAATCGTAAAATACAAATTTTTTAGTTTTAGCAACATCAATTCTAGTAACCAGCGGTTCCTCCTATTGCAGAGTTTACAAAGGAAATCCTGGTATAAGGTAGGAATGTAAAGTGCTTACTCATTAGGGAAGAAAATTTTGGACAAACATTTGATATTTGAAAGTTTGAGAACTTGTGGCTATCTTCTACACTGTACTTGCAACCCATTTCCCACATTTTGAGCTCAGAGTGTTGGTGTTACATTAGACTTCATGAGCAACTACAGCCCTGAATTTTTGGTCAGTATCATTTGTCTTTTGGAAATTCATTCTAATTGATAGTTGATTTAATTTTAATGGAGAAATGCTCCAATGGCAATGTATGTGATTTGTTCTTGTGATATGGTTCACAATTTTCGGTTTAACACCTTTCATTCCTATCCATACTTCTGACCAATGTTATGAACATTCAGTTAGCTGCAACCCTCCAAAGTAGCTACCTCCTTCTATTGTTGAGGAATGGAATGGGTTCAAAAAGTTCAACTGTCTTTTTTGTGTGTTTTTCCATGTTTCGATGTTGCAGCAATCTTCATCTTTGGTAAACAGTGGTTATTATTGTATTCAAATGTTTAATATATGGCCCTTATTGTGCCTTTGTTTCATATATACAGTACATATAATTAGGATAGCCTAACATAAGCATACGACGCAGGCAGCTGAAATCTTACAGGCACCATCTGAGAATTGGTTCAACAAGAAGATCTATTAGAAAGGAAGCATGTGGCTCAATGAAGTACAAGAAGACTTAGATTCTGCTGGGATTTCTGATACTGATGATGCAGATCACTCCTAATTTTGCAATATGATTAATTCCTGGACCCTCCACCAAAAGTTACTAAATCTCACAGGAGAGAAAGGAAAATTATTAGCTGGGCTCAAGAGAGATTGGGAATGAAAGTGAGCATCCAAAATGAACTAATCATAAGCACTGCCCAGCTTGAATCAGTAATAAAATACAAAAATTAGGGTAGGGAAATGATCCACTTCTTACCTTTGATGATGGCAGGGCAATGTAGAGACATGTTACAGACACAGAAGGCTATGAAATTTTCGGATCTTAGTGATTAGATGGCAGAGGATGGACTGCTTTAAATAGTGACTGTGCGCTACACAGGATAGGTTCAGACGGAAGACAGGGAGAAGGGATAGTGATTTGAATTGAATATGTTAACATTTCAAAATTAGTCAAGAGGGGGCAAATGGAAAAGGTTGCAAAATAAAATAAAATATGAAATACATAAATTTAAACAAAAATCAGAATAAAGATGCATTAAAAGTAAAACAGAAAATTATGAACTTAAATGTCACCACTGGTTATCAATGATTCCGCCCCATTATAGCTGCCTTAACCCAACCCGGCAATCATACTGAGTAAAGGGGGCCTACAGTTTAATGTGGAATCTGCATTCTTGTGTACTTCACATTACACAGAGAGCTGTGCCAGAGGTGAAGATAGGGTTAAGGGCCCTTGAAAATCCCAGCCAAGACAGGGATTCGAACCAGGGACCTTACAATCTCCAGTTAGCCGCCTTAACCACTGAGCTACCAGAATGCTCAGGGGGTAGAAAAAATGAGATGAGAGAGAGAAGGACAAGCTAAGGCAATGAATGGATATTATCTGAAGACTAGGTGGTTACCTAGTGCCCAGTTTGTACTGATAGGTCAGCTCCCACTTCTGAGTTCAGAGGGGCTGCTGCTGTTGATGAGGACTCTGACTGCATGGACAGTGAAGCAAGAATTAAAGTTATTGATAACATGGGAGGTGGCATGGGCTTCTACTATCTATCAGTATGCATTCTCTCTAGTGGCTTGAGGATTGGTGATCAAACCTATGTATGAAGCTGCACAGTGATTGCAGATTAACTGCATTTAACTGGATTTAGAGGTTTCATAGGTAGTGGCATGTCCTATAACAGGAAAACTTCCCTTAGGACTGGATTGGTGAAGGTGGTGGAAGCATTGTGTATGTTGCACATCTTGCAATGGTGTCTGTTACACGGGAAAGAGCTTCGGGTTGTCTGGTGGACAGGGAAGACCTTGATTGTGGACTAGATGTTGACTGAGGTTAGAGTAGCTGTTAAAACTAGTTTTGTGTGGGGCAGAAGTGATGTTTTGAAGAGTGGATATCATTTCAGGCCATGCTTGAAGAAATTCGTTCCCTCGCTGAAGGATTTTGGTTGGTAGATTCATGGCCTAGGAAATACTGCATGACCAGGACTTGTCTATGGGTGGGTTTTGAGGATGTAGGATGGTGGATGGACTTAGTAGATTGTTAGTGAGATCTGAAAGTTGTTTGTGAACTAAATCCAGTGAGTAGTTGTGGGATATCAGTGCTTGGTATATGTTGTTTTAATACTGTGTGAGAGACTGCTTGTTAAAGTATATACAACTACCTCGAATGCTGAGACTTATTGGGTAGGGAATGATAAGGATGGCAACGGACAAAATGCCACTGGAAATGGATAAATCAACATCCAGGAAAGTTGTCTGGGTGTTGAAATAGGCCCACGTGAAGTTCACGGTGTTAAAGCATTGAGAGTGTTCAGGAATTTTCCTTATGTCCATATCATGAAAATATCATCTGAATCACATGAGGGTTTTCAGGTGGACTTTCTCTAAAAATTCCTATCCAGTTGTTCGAGGATAGTTCAGCAAAATAGGGAGCCATACAGGTTTCCATGGTGGTGCCACAGGTTTGATGGTAGATTTTGCCTCCTAAGGAGAAGTTATTGTTCACTGGGCCAGGGTGGTGATGAAAAATGTGCTGTGGAGTCTGTTTGGAGTGCACTGATTTAGAAAGTCTTCCATGGCACTGAGCCCATAGAAGTGAGTAATGTTGGTGTTCAAAGATCTTACATCAATCATCATCTGGATGAAGTTGGAAAGAAGAGGTGGGGGCACAGTATAGAGACAGAAGAGGAAGCCTTGTGTATCTTTGATTTGGCAAGAGAGCTGACTGACCATGAATTATAGATTGGTCCACCAAGACAGAGATGCATTTATATGGAGAACTGCCCTAGATTACCAGGTTTATGGGTTTTGGAAAGAAGGTAAAAGGTAGGAATGTGTAGATTTTTAGGAAAGAGAAGTGAAATGGACTGTGAGGTAAGATCTAAGAGGGGCAATGAACTATACAAATTCCTAAATTTTTTGCTGACAGCAGGTGTAGGCTCCTCGGTAATGGACAGAAAGTGTAAATGTCTAATAACCATCGCAGAGATTCAGCTGCATAGACATTGTGATTCATAACTACTGTAGTTGATCCCTTGTCTGCAGGTAGTTTGATCAGATTTGTGTTTTTATTTCCTGGAATGGGGTTTGACTGGGCTAAGAATGCAGGAATAGGTCAAGGATTTAAGGAATGTGGGCGAAGCCAAACTAGTGGATAAGAAGGAGTCCTGAAAAATTTGGTAGGGATGGTTTTGGAGAAGAGGTGGCTTGAATTTCTGGAGATTTGGTTCCATGTCATTCTGAGACACAGGTTCACAGACATGGGATGCAAAGTGGTACCACCAGCAAAGTGTTCAGCAGAATCAAAAAGTGTTGCAGACTAGGTTGGCATGGTCATATGTACAGATAGGCAAAAAGGTGAGACCTTTAGGGAGTACGAAGAGTTGAGATTCTGATACGGGACAAGAGGATAGATTCACAAGTGACCGTCTTGGAAGTAGCAATGTGGTGTGAGTTTTAAAGGGGGAAGTTGAGGTATGCCGAGGAGTTGGGCAAAGAATGGTTTTGAGGATGTATGGGTAGGCTGCAGCTTTGGTGTTGGCCAGGTAACTGACAAGAAACTGACTGCCCTGCTATGAGATGGAACTTAAGCAATGTGGACAATTTCTGTAGATAGTTTTGCACATACCTCCAGCTGTATTTCATCAATTGTTGTGAAATATGTTGTATAGATGGAATTACTTGTAAGGATGACTGAGCAAGTGTTTTGTGAAGGGTTTGTAGCGTCTGGAGTGTTGGTTTGCCAGATCAGTGTATTGCTGCAGGACAAGGTTTGGTAAGGCTAAAAAGACTGTAGCAGAAAACATGTAGGACAGGATGAACTTGTGGAGGACAACCAAATGCATGCAGTCTTATGTGGAGACCGTGTTGAAGGAGAGAGATATTTTTAAGAAAAACATATGTTATTGTAGTTTATTGAGTTGGAAGGTATGTATCTGTATGTTGAGAGATATTTAGCAATAGGAGACCTGTCAGGGAAAGTAAATGGAGGCATGTTAGGTAAGGGAAAGAAAAATCGTCAGTGGCTGTTTGATTTGATTGATGGCAAATGCAAGTGGATGGAGGACTGAAATGCACACAGATGGAAGCAAGAGCAGTAAACGGATGGGATGGTCATAAGTTATTGAAATGTTGTTGAGAATACAGGTGAAAATAGAATGATTTGCAGCAAAATCAGGTAAAAATTGTCAACAAAAAGGAAAATTTAATCGGATGAAGCCAATGCAACAAACAAGTGTGATGGCCAAAAAATTGTTAGATACAACAACAAAGAATTATCAGTATAAATGATGGGAAGAACATGGGAACCAAGTGGATATAAGTCCATATTGGAGTGGTGGGAGCACACGTTCCTAGTGAGAGTGAGAATAGTTAAGAAATGTTATGAAGTTATATAATAGCAACTCATAATCCATAAGTATGATTTGAATTTCTCATAAAATAGTTGTGGGTGTCTAGATGAGTGATTGTGATTAGTAGTAATTGCTTTTGAGATAAAATATTTATTTTAAAGATATTACAGGGTACACTGGCAGTGAATATCGTACTTTATTTTCAGTCATTATAAACTTTGTATTATCTTTATAGCTATATTCAAAAATTTTAAATTATTTGTATTAATGTATAATTGCTATGCCACAATTTTTGGTGAAATTAAGAACCTTCAGTCATCATCAGTTTTGTGGAAATGTCATATCCACACAAGCTATTGGTTAAAAATCTTTGTCATTTTCTAAAATAAATGTTGTTAAATAAAATAAGTACATGCTACAACTGTCTAGCTTGGCTTAAAAAGATTTTTTTTTGAATGAGGTGTGCTCTGGTAATCTTCATTAAATAATTCCCGACGTAAAATCTTTTGAATAAATGTGAATTACAATTCAATGCCATGTTAATCACTTATGACAAAACCTAATCAATGGATTAGGTTAAGAAGTTGGGTAAAACTGCTTACTGTAATGGAAGTATAAACCACCTAGTGTCTGGAAAATCTGCATCTCCAATGTTTTTTAGTACCAACAATATAATTCAATATAATGTCTTTAGATTTACACATTTTGGGAAGGGGATGGGTGGTGACAAATAAAACACAAGCATTATTTTTTGGATTAGATTAAAGCAAAATATCTGGTTGGCAAATTTAAATAAGGCTAGATACATGAGCCATCATATATCACAGATCATAAAATGATGACACAGAATTGGTATACTTATAACTCCACAAAACATTGAGAGCAAAGGAACATGATTTTCTCTATGTGGTGGATGGATAGGGTCATCACATTTTATTTACTGTTTAGAGTATTAGTTCATTTTAAGCTCACCATTCCAGTATACCAGTTTAAAAATTGAGCTGCTCATTTCTTCTTCCTGGAAAGTTACATCAGCAAACTGCATAACTACCTTTGCTGTCGCATTCCCACTTATTCTCTATGGTTGTCATTTAACTATTCTGAAAGCTTTTAGAATAGGGTTACCAGAATTTTTTCTCCCAATCCGAGGACTCTTCAGCACTTTTTCATCAAAATCTGGGGACGCTTTCGGCATTTGTCCTAATGATGCAGTGCACTTTTATAAGTTATATGGTTAAAGGTTGGGTTAGCTTAAAAGAAACATATTTATCAGTTATATATTTTGTAGTTTAAAAGATATGGTACCTGATTTTATCTCCAACTTGCGGTCATTGGTATTTCTCAGAAGAATGAACCTTATTGAGAAGATCTTACCTGCCCGAAAATTCGTGGCACATCGTGGAAAAGTTTGTTAATATAGTTAGCATAGCTTGAACTGTTTCTGTGCTCATTCTGACACTCTGTGATGTCCCCATCATATTCACTGAGGAGAAAATTCTCTCTAAAGATGTGTTACTCCCAGAAAGACAATTCTACTAACTTGCGAAGCTGAACATATGGGACCATTTTGTTAGAAAAATGTTAATAAACTTCATTCCATCTTGAGCAAACACCAACACTGGATTCATTTTATCCATCTACTTTATTTTTTGACACAAATTCCTTTAAAGAAGAAATTTCATTTATTTATTTCTTTAAACGAATGCATTAGCAAATCAGGACTTTTAAAAATTAGTAAAAATCCGCGGACATTGCAGGGACGAAATCTGTCCGGGGACAGAGAGCATAATACGGGGACTGTCCCTGCTAAACGGGGACGTCTGGTAACACTATTTTAGAACTAATTTTCAACTCAAATAAGTTGCAGTTATACTTAACTTTTATGTCAAAATTATCCTTTCCAGCATTATCTACATTATCATATGACATATAGCTTATAAATCCATATTTTTCTCATGATTTCAGGTGTTATTTGTATACAAGAGACTGCTTGAGTATTTTGATGAGATAGTGCCAAAGGGAGCCGTTCACAATCCTAACAGTTATGTATTTAATGTTTTAATGCCAGAGGTAGGTTGAAAACAAATAATAAAATCTTTGCTGCTTGGGTTTATGTTATTCTGTTACAATTTTTTTTTTTAAATCATATAAAGTAATAAAGGGAAAGTATTGTACTCCAACAAAACCATGAGGCAAATATTTCAACAAACATTCATGATAATGGAATGTCCTGAAGTCATATTTTTCTGAAAGAGACTCAAATATAAATGAATCAATGTGAGTTAAATCCCCCTTGAAGATTCACAATAATGGTAGCTTGTTACTGAAGTTGCACACTATTATTGTAAAAGTTTTACTTGATATCTCAGCAGAAATGATCTTGATTGCTATTTCAATTATGCTGTAATTTATAT